>JAJIBD010013619.1:0-26028 GCA_021461705.1 Cryptotis parvus | reverse complement strand
AAAAATTGAAGCCATAAAACATAAGATCTTTAAAAGCGAATGTAAAAAAAATGTGTGAGCAGAAAGCAAATCTCAATATAGAGTTAAGAATGACTGCAGAGTGGGGCCAGAGTGATAGCACAGCATGTAGGGCATTTGCCTTGCACGCCGCCCACCCGGTTCGTTTCGGCATCCCATATAGTCCCCTGACTATCGGCTGGGTGTGATCCAAAAAGAAAAAAAAAAAGAATGACTGCAGAGGATTTACAGTGGAGGGGGTATTTGCCTTGCATGCTGCCAAAGTGGGATTGATTCCCACCATCTCATGGTTCCCCAAATCTGCCCGAGTAAGCCCTGAACACCACCAGGTGCTCCCAGGTGTGACCCAGGAACATAAAACAAAACGAGAAAGAACAAACATTCCCAGGACCAGGGGAGAGCACCAAGAACTGGAGTGGACGTCTTGTCTTTCGCGAGCCTCGATGCCTTCCAGCACTGAGCTCTCTGGCCTGTGCTGCTCTGTAGATTGTCACTGGGAATGCTCCTTAAGAACTGCTGGGACCCCACATCCCACCGCAGAGTGGTCTCGAGAATGTAGAGTGGACAAATCAAAGTGAGGAATCACCAGACAAAAAGTGAAGAATTGCAAAGTGGGTCAGTCCATGAAGTCCTAGAAGACAGAAACTTTCAGATAGGTCAGACCCACTGAACAGTTAATGCTGTGGATCGCTTAGAAAGTTCTGGTGTAGATGGTTTCCAGAACACTGTGTAGATGCTTTCAGAACATTCCATGTAGTTTCCAGAGGGGTGATGGTCTCTCCTCTCAGAAACTTGGGTGTGTCTGGAAATTTTTGGTTGCTTTTACTGGTGTAGATTATTGGCATGGAATGCAGAAGTTCACTATGATGAGAACATGCTGCATGTACAGACTGCCTCTGTTTGTGCAGTGATGCAGCTCATAGACTACCCAGAGGTATAGCAGAAGTTTGGTGAGAAGTGCAGCAGAGCAGGAGCAAACAGGAAATGCTCAGCCTGAGGAGAAGGAGCAGAGCAGATGGGCCGAGAGGACGTGCCCATGAAGAGCCACCCTGCAGTGCTGTCCAGCTTGATGAGAGGACCGTCCATCCATGAGGAACCACTCTGCTGTGCTGTCCAGCCTGATGAGGAGGGGACGTGCCCAGGAGGAGCCCTGCAGTGCTGTCCAGCCTGATGAGGAGGGGATGTGCCCAGGAGGAGCCGCCCTGCAGTGCTGTCCAGCCTGATGAGGGCACATGGCCAGGAGGAGCCGCCCCATAGTGCTGTCCAGCCTGATGAGGAGGGACGTGCCCAGGAGGAGCCGCCTGCAGTGCTGTCCAGCCTGATGAGGAGGGGACGTGCCCAGGAGGAGCCGCCTGCAGTGCTGTCCAGCCTGATGAGGGCACATGGCCAGGAGGAGCCACCCTGCAGTGCTGTCCAGCCTGATGAGGAGGGACGTGCCCAGGGAGGAGCCGCCCTGCAGTGCTGTCCAGCGGAACAGTTGGGTGGAGAGGGTGCTCCCACAAGGAACTTCCCTGCAGTACTGTCTGACTCGCGTGCAGCCCTGGTGGCCTGATCTATTGCAGTTCGGCTCCTAGGATTATGGCATTGTCTGTGGTCCGTCCTGGTGTGGGGAGGGTCGGACTGGGGCTGAGGCCACTAGCACTTCTTATGCTCTTCCTCCTGGGCTGCAGCTGTGCCGCCTCCTGATAACTTGTTTCTTGGATCTTGTCCCCTTTTTGTCCTGTGACTGGAAGGCCGTTGTGCTGCACACCTTGTAGTGTTCTTGCATATGTCCGGGAGACGGAGAAGCAGTGCTGTCAGCCTGACCCTCTTGGAGCACGGGACTCTGGCCACTGGGCTGAGAGGAAGGCCTGGCCGCGAGCACTGGCTGCTCTGATCGTGGCTGCTGCCTTTGGGAGAGGGGAGCTGTCGCCTGGCTTGGGAGTTGGACCGGCGCAGGGAGAAAAAGGAAAGAAAGACTGTTCCCCCCCGTGACCGGTTGGGGAGTCGAGGGGCTGAAGTGCTCTGTCCCTGCTCGCCCGCCTCGCCTCGGGTGCTGGTGTGTGGCTTCAGCTGCTGGTCCTGTCAGAAACAGCGCCTGCACCTTCCTCAGCTGCTGCGCTGACGGCAGGGCCTGTGAGGAATAGGAATTTATGTGCGGACTTCAAAGACAGTTTGAAACCGATAGTTTTACTTGACTGTCAGTATATGCCTGGCAGTTCGCTAGACTACGGGAATACATTGCTACAAAAAGATTGAGTGAGGTCATTTGGAAGAGTGTGAGAATCAGTAGTGACTGTCTGATTCTGAGTCTGTAAGTCTGTTGCAAGCAGTCAGGTATGCCTACATATGAGAGGTAATAGTTTTTTCTAAAATTTTTTTTTACTATATTTAAACTGGTCGGCTGGGTGGAGTTCTGATGAGAGGGAAGTCCAATGTGGAAAATGGCGGCGCCCATGGAATGGGTGGGGGTCGCCTGGCTTGTTGTGAGGTTCTGCCGGGTGGTGGGCCAAGGCTGGAACCCACCATGCCTCCCGACTGCCTCATGAACGGCTGGGCACAGGGAGAGCAAGGAACCGCTCTCTGCCCCATGTCTGAGAGTCTCTTCCCTCTCATCAGAACTCCACCCAGCCGACCAGCCCATCACAGCCCGGATCATCGACACCCACCCTGGAGCAGTTTCTTCCTCAATCCGCCCAGGTATGCTGGTCCAGAGACTCTCAGACATGGGGGCAGAGCGGTTCCTTGCTCTCCCTGTGCCCAGCCGCTCATGAGGCAGTCGGGAGGTATGGTGGGTTCCAGCCTTGGCCCACCACCCCGGCAGAACCTCACAACAAGCCAGACGACCCCCACCCATTCCTTGGGCGCCGCCATTTTCCACATTGGACTTCCCTCTCATCAGAACTCCACCCAGCCGACCAGCCCATCACAGCCTGGCTCATGCCGCAAAGCGGCCGCCGTGGTTCATCAATAAAGGCTTTATTTGGAGGTGTTTATAGAGTATGCCTCCCGCACGGCAAGCCTAGCAAGCTGCTCGTGTTGTATTTGATATGCCAAATGCCAGTAACAATTATATTAGATCATTCTCATGACCTAATATAATGGTTTGAGGCTCTTTATGTTCCTGTACCAAGCCGATGCCCTTGGCTCTACAGCATGTGACAGGACATATTGAGATATTACTGGTGCCCGCTCTAGCAAATAGATGATTAACGGGAAGATCGCGATTGTGATATTTAAACACCGTGATTTACAAAGTTGTTCACAGTAGTTGTTTCAAAACAATATTCCAGCACCAGCCCCTCCACCACCATGCCCTTTCCACAAAAATAGGTGATATTTCTGAGTAAAGTATGATTTAGAGTTTGCTAGACAGATGGGTGGTGATTTAGGAAAAAGCTCCCCCAATTAGTAGTACTCTCGGAGTAAAGACTCCCCATAAGAAGGCCAGAGAGATGATACAGCAGGAAAGGTGCTGACCTTGTACACTGACCCAGGTCCATCCCTAGGACCCCACACGGACTCCCTGAACCTTGCCAGAGTAATCCCTGAGCACAGAGCCGGGGTAAGCCCAGTCACTCCTGGCCCCAGCCCCCAAATTAAAAGAGCCTCAAGAATGTCAGGTAAGTGGACAGTGGGAGGACGGCCTACCTGTTTTGCGCCTTTCTCACCCTTTGTATTTTTCTCATCCTCATTTGAATCTGGCACGGCAGGGGAGCCCTTCCCAAATATAAGGTAGGTTGTGAAGGTGAACAGGGACCATATCTGTAGGTCGATAGGTAATGCTGTAAGGATTTTGTTATGCATTTGTTAGTGTGTGTGTGTTTTTTTTTTTTTTTGCTTTTTTGGGTCACAGTAATGCTCCAGGGTTTCTCCTGGCTCTGCACTCAGGAATTACTCCTGGCGGTACTTGGGGATGTCGGGATCGAACCTGGGCTGGCATGGGTCGGTCGCTGCAAGGCAAATGCCCTACCCGCTGGACTATCACTCCAGCCCCTAGTGTGTATGATTTTTTTTTTTTGGGTCACTCCGCAATGCTCAGGGGTTTCTCCTGGCTCTGCCTCAGGAACCACTCCTGGCTGTGCTGGGGGACCATATGGGATACTGAGGATCGAATCCGGGCCGGCATGGGCCAGCCGCGCAAAGGCAAACGCCTCTACCCGCTGGGCTATCGCCCGGCCCATAGTGTGTATGATTTTAAAGTTCCTTTCTCCTGTAGTTTTCTTTTTTCTTTTATTATTATTATTATTTTTTTGCTTTTTGGGTCACACCCGCAATGCTCAGGGGTCACTCCTGGCTCCGCACTCAGGAATTACTCCTGGCGGCGCCGGGGACCACATGGGATGCCTGGGATCGAACCCAGGCCGGCATTAGGCTGGTCGCGCGGCAGGGCAAACGCCCTACCCGCTGGGCCATCACCCGCCCTCCTGTAGTTTTCTGTATTGAAATCTGGAGTTTTGTGTGGTGGTTTTTTCTATTTGCTTATTGGGGACTGAATCTTTTTTTTTATAGTTTGGGCTTTTTTCTTTTTTCGGTATGATTTGAAACTTGGGAATAGCCAAGAAGGGATTTTTGAGTGTTTTTTTTCTCTTTTGGGTCACACCTGGCAATGCTCAGGGGCTTCTCCTGGCTCTGCACTCAGGAATCACTCCTGGCGGTGCTCGGAGGACCATATGGGGATGCCGGGATCGAACCCAGGCCGGCACGGGCCGACTGTGTGCAAGGCAAACGCTCCTACCTGCTGGATTATCTCTCCGGCCCCCAGGGGATGGTATTTTTTTAGGATTAGAAAATTACTCTCAAAACCAGTAGACTGTTATATAATCTGTCCCTAAAGTTCCCTAAAACTAGGATTATCAATATTACTTTGCTGTGAAAGAAACACTAGTTGCTTAATGACTCCTGAAATCACCCTTGGGGACGTTTTAAGTTTGGCTTTTGTTGCACAGGAGCGGGTCCTTAAATCCTACACCCACTAGAGCAGTTTAATGTACATACTATGTGTGTTAGAATAAATTCTTCGATCACACCAGGTGATGCTTAGGGTTTACACCTGCCTCTGCACTCAGGAATTACTCCCGCAGTGCTCAGTGCACCATATGGGATGCTGGGATCGAACCTGGGTTGGCTGCATGCAAAGCAAATACCTTCGCCTCTTGTATCTGGCCCTATAAATATAGGGTTTTTTTCATGTGTATCTTTTTTTTAATTATTTTTTTAACAATTACAAAAATGTTCATGTTTGGATTTCGCCATACAGTGTTCCAGCACCCATCCCCTCCACCAATGCCCATTTCCCACCACCAGTGTCCCCGATTCCCTCCCTCCCTTAGCCTGCCTCCGTGGCAGGTTTTCCATCTCTTTTATTTCTCTCTCTCTCTCTCTCTCTCTCTCTCTCTCTCTCTCTCTCTCTCTCTCTCTCTCTCTCTCTCTCCCTCTCTTTTCTTACATATTGTGGATTGTAATACATATACTTAGAGGTTATCATGTGTATCTTTTGCCTGTATTTAATGCTAAGTTCTATGTGGTAATAGACTTTTGACAATTACTGGCACACTGTTCCTATCTCTGTCTTATCTAATCTCTACTCCCACACCTTTATGATAATTTCCACCTTTAACAAGACGACCTGATCCACGTTTCGCCTACCCTTGGATATTGGTATCATAATATGTTGGCCCTGTAAATATAGTTTTTAAAGTGAGTAATATTTGAAGATTAGTTTCACATATCAACAGTGTTTTAGCACTTCTTTACATACATATACACAAAAATGTATCAAATGTTAGATTAAGCAGTTATCTAATCTTTCTTGCTTGTGTATTCGTGTATATAATGGAAAATGGTGTTAGTAATGGAGGGCATCCTGGAAAAGTGGTTTCTTTGGGGGGGTCACTTTAAGTTGTTCTCAGTGGACTTTTGGTGAAGAGTGTTCTGGAGGGAGATGGCCCTGTAAGCAGTCTGATGGCGAGTGGAGACGTATATGACAGACTGATTTATGCATCAGAGTTCCCCAGTTTTGCTTCCTTTATTAGCTTACTCTGGTCCCTTTTCTTTATTGGTGGTTCAGGCATGAAGCAATTAAATGGATTAAGATGAATTGTTATGGTTTGTGAATGTAATTTGTCTTTTTGTTTTTGACAGCCGATTCATTTTGCATATTCCCAGCGAGGAAAGAGACAATGCTATCCGAGTGTGTTTTCAGGTTGAACTTGCCCATTGGTTTTACTTGGATTTCTACATGCAGAACACACCAGGACTACCTCAGTGTGGGATAAGAGACTTCGCTAAAGCTGATATCCTTTTAATGACTATAATACCTGTTAATAAATCTCACTCTTGTTAGTAAATATTTTGGGTCAAATTACCTTTTGCTTCTCTTTCAGATGTAGTCTCTATTAGATAACATATTTGTTTGTTTTTGAAATTATCAAATATAAATAGAAACAGTAACATTTTAATTCTTATATAACGACTCTTGAAATGTGTACTTAAGATTCGGATTTTATTTTCTTTCAGAAAGAACTGGCTTATTTCTAGCACAGATTATTTTTATTTCTTTTGCTGATCAGATTGCTACTGGTGAGGGGTAGAACTTATTTATTGTCTTACCGTGTTCAAAGTGTGTTTTTTAATTTCTTATGGCAGGTACAAAGAAGTCCTGCCTTTACAGATGCATTTCCCTAATTTTAAGTAAGATAGAAGCTTGTTTTAATTTACTAGTTAGAAATGATTCACATGAATATTTAAAACTATAAAAGAAGGAAAAATTGACCTATTTTCTTCTATTTTAAATGGTTCTAATATTGGGAATGTCTTTAGAATTTAGGAAAAGGGTAGAAAAATTGTAGGTAAAACTTTTTTTTTTTTTGCTTTTTTTGGGTCACACCCGGCAATGCTCAGGGGTTGCTTCTGGCTCTGCACTCAGGAATTACTTCTGGCGGTGCTCGGGGGGATCAAACCTGGGCCGGCATGGCCGGGTTGTGCAAGGCAAACGCCCTACCCGCTGGGCTATTGCTCTGGCCCCTGTAGGCAAAACGATTAAAGAGTATATAGAATTTATAAGTGGGATTGAGCAAGCTTGGATAATTTGAGCAGAAAAAGATTGAGCAGAATTTGAGAATTGGGTAGCAAGGGCTATTTTGGGAGGTCAATTCACGGAGGATTCTGATGGGGACTTGGTAAATGAACATGAGAATCTTGTGGGCAGATGACCCCCCTTTGCCCCCTTCTGGGCACTGAGCTCATTTGCCGTCTGGGCTTCACACTGAGCCACATCTCAGCCGGTGAAGTAGGTTCTTAAATGCTTTTCATTTTGGGGGAGAGTGTGGTGCACACCTGGTTCTCAGGGCTTATTCATGGTTCTTTGCTCAGAGATCACTCCTGGAAGGACTTGGGACACCATCTGGGGTGCAGGGGATTAAACCTTGGTTTTGCCCAGTGCAGGATAAGTCTTGCCCACGGTACTGTTGCTTCAGCCCTTTAGGTCCTTGTTTTAAAACTATGGATCGTACTTGCAAAATGAAAATCTACCTGGGGGTTCTGAGTTCTCACTAGAGTTGGGTGGGATAGGCCACCCTCATTCAGCTCCTCCCTAGAAGTTTCTTTTTTTCTTGGTTTTGGGTGGGTTTGGGTCACTTATGACAGTGCTTAGGGGACCGTAGGTAGGGGGGGATTGAACTGGGTCAGCTGCATGTAAGGTAAATGCCTACCCCCTTACTATCTCTCTGACCCCTCAATGCCCTATACTTTTCTTGAGAACTGAAGTACAGAGCCCCTTACAGCTCTTCACTTTAGATTACTGTTGCGTTTAGAAAGGTTTTTAGTTGTACTAAAGAGGGCGAAGTGATAGCCCAGCGGGTAGGGGCTTGCCTTGCACGCGGCTGGCGGCGCGCCTGGGTTTGATCCCGGCATCCCATATGGTCTCCCAAGCACCGCCGGGAGTAATTCCTGAGTGCAGAGCCAGGAGAAACCCCTGAACATTGCCGGGTGTGACCCAAAAAAGAAAAAAAAAAAGAGTATTGATGACAGCATTTGGAAATGGCACTTAGAGGACTTATTGGTGGATAGACTGACTTATAGGGTGGCCAGTTATTTGAAGAATTATAAAGTAAAGATGGAAAATTACAGATTTCAGTGGAAAAAAGAAAAGAATCATTTTCATAGCTGTTGGACTAAATAAGGACGTAAACAAGAAGTCCAAAGAATTGGAGACGCCGTTGAGGTGCTTCTGTTGGGGCCGTTCTCAGCAGTGCTGGGTGGGGGTGGCTTTCCTAATGGTGGATGGTGGTCAGTTTTGTGGAGAGATCAGCCGGACCACCTAAGCCCTGCTTTTGGTTTTTTTTTTTTTTTTTGCTTTTTTGGGTCACACCCGGCAATGCTCAGGGGTTTCTCCTGGCTCTGCACTCAGGAATTACTCCTGGCGGTGCTGGGGACCATATGGGATGCCGGGATCGAACCCAGGCTGGCACAGGCCGGCCGCAAGGCAAACGCCCTACCGCTGGCTATCGCTCCGCCCCAGCTCTGCTTTTGATCTGTTCTGTGGTCTTAGAATGTCCAGCAACTGCTGAACATTTTTTGCGCTCTGCATTCTCCCTTGCCCTTGAAAGCAAATCAGATGAAAACCTTCTGTTTTAATTAATTCTGTTGGCCTGATATAAAGGAGAAAAATCCCTTTATTCTCAGCGTGGGCGACTTTCTGAACTGCTGGGTGCTTTCCTCTGTGCCGTGCTGTTGTGCTTTGAGGGAGCAGCGATGGGAATGAGGTTGCTCCGTGCAGTCTGGGAGGTGTGCTCGGGCAGCACAGGCAGGGTGCGAGCCTTCCGGTTATATGGAGCAGCTGTGAGAACAGTCTCTGTTAGGATGTGTTGCGGGTGAGTGGGTGCAGCAAGCTGGTGCTGTGAGATAGACAGTACAGGTTCTGGTTGTGCGGGTCCTGGAGGCCTTGGTGCTGGGAGAATAAAAGAAGTTCCATGTTTCCTTGGGGGAGTTCTCACAGGAAGCTCAGATGTGTCACGTGTGCCGCCATCACACCCTCTTGCACACTCACTCGTGTTCAGTTGTCACACACTTGCGGCTCTTTGTTTCCAAGTGTGTTTAGGAAGTCACTGGAATAGTGTGGACAGTGGGGGTGAGGCTGGGAAGCTAAATAAAACCATTTCAGTAATCCATGGGTTGGATTGGTAGAAGCCTATTGTGGAAGTGAGTCTAAGAGGCTGAATTTGATGTTACTTAGAGGTGGTTGGTGTAGGCGGTTGATGGAATCAGGTCTGAGATTCTGGTTTGTGATTTGAATAGTTGAGTGGATAATTGTGTTTTTGCCCTATGTAGAAATAGAATAGAAATCTGATTTGGACAGATTAGGTGGTTGGGTACCGCAGTGTGAACAGTTTGGGTGACTAAGGGCTGTTCTGGGCTTAGCATCTGGTCTTTGTTGGACACGACAGCTGTATACGCACGCCCACTGTGGGGAACTTCTGTTTCTTTCACAGATTGTAAACAGTCTTCGGTTTTCTTGGGTTAAAGTTTTGTTAGGGAGCTATGTTCAGAGAATAGTGGGGCAGCAGAATTTTGTGTATTCCTAAAAGATTGACTGAAGTGATGCTGTCAGGAAGAAAAATAGAGGCAGGGAAAGGCAGGTACGGAGAGAGGAAAGCAGCGTAAAGATAGATGGATGGACAATAATGAAGTGTGAGTAATTACTGTTTTGTGATCAGGTGGTTGGTGATCTGGGGATTGAATCCAGGCCTGCGTGCAGAGCATGGACCCAGCCCATTGACCCATGTCTCCAGCTCTTTTGGACTTTATTTTTATGTTTTATTTTGGATTTATGAGTAATTCAAAGAATACCACAAAGTTCTTTTGATCATATCACCAGAATACCTCCAGTGATTGCAGGCCCAGACTGCTGTGGTATGGAGGAGTAGGAGGTAACGCCTGCAGTTCAGGCTGGGACACAGTGTGGCTGTGCAGATGCTGGCCTAGATAACAGGAGGATTTTGGGTGGCGGGTGCTGGTAAACGATTGTTAACACCTAGAACAGCTTTTTCATATTTTTGCAAAAAATTTATTTTAAGTAAACAGCGCATAAAGCAAATTGAGTTGTTTTCAGTAGTGCTGGGGTGTTTGGTGGGTGCCTGGCAAACCTTGTAGTGCCCCTGTCTGAGCGTGTGCTGGGTGTCAGAGTGGTTTGAAAACACAAGTGGAAACAATGTTCTTTAATGAGGTAATACTGTTTTAGCCAGGTAACTTAGAAACGAGATGCGGGTTGCTTTGGGGCTTAAGAAAATCTGGTTCGGGCGGGAGCAGTAGTCCAGCAGTTAGGGCGTTTGTCTTGCACTTAGCCATCCTGGGTTCGATCCTCAGCATCCCATGTGGTCCCTCAGGCACCGCCAGGAGTAACTCCTGAGTGTAGAGCCAGGAGTAACCCCCTGAGCATCACTGGGTGTGACCCAAAAAACAAAACAACAAAACAAAAAATCATGCTCGGGCTGGAGACTGCACAGGGGTTAAGGTGCTTCTTGCAGCTGACTCTAGTTTAAATCCAGGTACTGCATATGGTTCCCTGAGCACTGTCAGGGGTGGCCTCAACGCCACCATACCCCAAATAAGGAAATAAGGTACATTAGGTTTTATCAGTTAAAAAAAAAAAAAAGAAAACGAAAAGAAAAAATCAGGTCTGGGAGCTAGTCTGGTGCCAGCAGGGTGTTTGCCAGCAAGCAGCCGGCCCATGTTGGCCGTCCTGGAGGCCCGGGGCACTGTAACAGCATGGGCCCGGATGGTAGCCCTCTGACGGGGCCTGTGTCACGGGCGCGGTCTCCCGCAATGGGTCTGCCTGGGAGGAACCCTGCCCTGCCAGTTTGAGTCAGACAAGTTGAGAGCGGGCCCAGAGCACAGCCCGGGGGCTTGTTCCCAGCGCCTCACGGCCCCTCAGCACCACCTCCTGTGGGATTCACCCCTACTTGCTGGGAATGAGAAAATCAGACTACAGTCAGTTAATTTTGGTTAAAAAAAAGTTAAAAATGATAGTAAACAATTCAGTGCAGATTAATAGAGTTTTTGAAAATAAAAGCATTTCTTTGAAGAATGATGGTTTCTTTAAGTTCTACTCATTAATTCTTTCTGAAGGAAGATTGAGGGTACATTGGTATAATTGTGGGTTTGGTTCTGTCACTTGCTAATTAGGGAAGTATTTAAACTGCACCTCCATCCCTATATTGTCTCCTATATTTTTATTGGAAAATATGGCTTTTTATTTAAAATTTATACTTGTCTGATAAAAGAAAATCAGTGATAACTATACAGCAGAGATTTCTCTAAAATCTTCGTTTGGTTTAGGCATACCCAGGGTTCAGTGGTTCCTCCTTGCTCTGTGCTCTTGTGCCGTTCCTGGTGGGTGCTGGGTATTAAGTATCAAAACAGGGCTTGGCCACTTGCCAGGCAAGTGCCTTAACCCCTGTCCTCTCTCTTCCCTTTCCTGACCCTAAAGCTAGACTTTTGTTAGTTATTGTTGGACAGAATCTCAGCAAACCAGTGGAGACCCTTACACGGGCAGTAGATCCAGACTTTAACTTCTCCTTTTCCAACAAGGCATCGTAGTGCCTTTTACTTGTATTATTATCGTAGTGTATCATAGTAGTTGATTTCTTAAGACTGTAAGGGTCTTATGAAAAACTTATGAAAATAAGTTTTAGTTGTTCTTTTTTCACTTTTTAAGAAATGATTTTACTGTGCTCACATTCTTTCTGTTTTCTTTGGGAGTCACACTTAGTTTTGCTTTTCATGGGTCCTTTGCTGAGAACCCCACACTGCTGTGGATGGAATGCGCATCATTGTGCTTTGGCTGCTTCTGAGTCACATACATGCAAAGCATGAGCTCCACCCCTTTGGGCCAGTTACCTGTTCCCTGCCCATATTTTTGGTTTTCTTTTCTGGCCACATTCAGCCTGGATCTGGGAGCTACTCTCTGCTGTATTTGGGGTACTGTGTGGTGGGATTGGGGGGGCTGCTCCCTGGTGTGTTTGGGGCGCTTATATCAGTGTGGGGATTGGGGGGCCTCTCTATGCTGTATTTGGGGTGCTGTGTGGCCACTTGCCAGGCAAATGTGGTGTGGGGACTGGGTGTTGTTCCCTGCTGTATTCAGGGCTCCATATAGTGGGATTGGGGGCTGCTTCCTGATATATATAGGGGGTACCATGTGGTGTGGAGGATTGGGCCTCTGGTGCACACATACAAGTCAGCCCTTTGAGCCCACAAACTCTCTGCTCACATTTTGTGAATAAAATTTTAGAGCCGGAGTGATAGTACAGTGGATAGAGCACTTGCTGAGCTGGGTTTGATCCCTGACATGCCACGTAGTCTCCCAAGCCCCACAGGAGTGATTTCTGAGTGCAGAGCCAGGAGTAGGCTCTGAGCATGGCTGGGTGTGCCTTCTCACTCCCCAGGAAAGGTAAAGACAAAACCAGAAATGAAATGTTATTGATTTAGCAGTGTAGGTCATAAAAGTTACAACAATTAAATTGTTTAAAATTAATACAAATAAAATTAGTGAATATATATTAAAGTTTCCCCCTTCCCTGGGGATCTCCAGATTGTTCAGAATCTAAGCATTGCTTTTTGTTCTGCCTAAAGGGGGTGGGGGAAGATGACTTTTAGCTTTGGTGTCTTAGAAACAGGACATGTGTTCTCTATAAAAATCTTTTCATTAAAAGCTTTTTCTGTTTTAAAAGCAGTAAATGTTGTCAAGACATTTAACAGTCTAGAGTCTAGACATTTAACAGTCTAGGGTGGTGGTGCTCCCTCATTGATGTGTGCTCTGCTTGAGGTAGTTTCTGCTAATGCTGGTATGATAAATTTGACTTGCTTAATGAGAAATATTTGAATTGTTCTTGAAATGTTTGAAATGTATTTGAAATGTTTGTTAACAGGGGACTTGAATTTTGTTTTGGCATAATACAGAAGTTAGTGATTTAAGGGTAAACTGTGAGGTGGAGATGCCTAATTTAAAAATAAAATGTGTATTTGATTGTAATAGTTCTCTTTCTGTGCTTGGATGTTATCGAGGAAAAATAGCTTCCCTTAACCATATGTATACTCTTTAGTCATTGCCCATTTTTGCTGCCTCAAGGTGAAGATGTGGAAAAAGTTTTGGATGAATGGAAGGAATATAAAATGGGAGTACCAACATATGGCGCAATTATTCTTGATGAAACTCTTGAAAATGTGAGTGTGATAAAAGATTTTGAGTGAAATGGTAACCAGTTGTTAATTTTTATCCTATTGTTATTTCTATAATGTTCTGAATCAAGATTTTAAAATGTGCTTAGGTTTTTAGGAATGAGGCCATATTTTATGTGTTTAGTGAACATCTGGATCTTAGTATTTTATATTTGTTGCATTGTGGCTTATTGTAGAGTCGCTGCATTGTCGAACAGTACCTTTCAATACACAGAATGCCTTCCACTATATTGGCTGTGTGTTCACTGATAAAGTTACTGTAATTGTCGGTTACCTGAGGAGGAGTAGTGACTCTGACTTTTAGAAAGGAATTGGGACATTAGGGCAAGTTTTATTTCTCTTTTTGATTGTTTCGCAGGTACTGCTCGTTCAGGGGTACTTAGCGAAATCAGGCTGGGGATTTCCAAAAGGAAAAGTCAACAAGGAAGAAGCCCCTCACGACTGTGCTGCTCGTGGAGGTGAGTGGCCTGGTGGCCTGACACGCTGCTGCCCTGTGCTGCTTCGGGAGCCCCACATTTCTTTGGGCGTCTCAGCCTCTTTTCTGGAATTGGATGTATGGAGTAATTGGAAGGATTTTGCAGTCTGAACACACACACACACACACACACACACACACACACACACACACACACACACACACACACACACACACCCCCCTGTGGGGCTCGGTTGGGTGCTCCTGCACTCCTGGCTAAAAGGCGGGGCTGGGGGGCTGTGAGCTGTGAGCCAGGGCCGGGAGTGCTGTAAGGTAGGGCTGGGGCTGGGCTGGGGCTGTGTCCCTGTAGCTGCTGGTGTGTCTGTGGCCTCCAGAGCCTTCTGTGGCCTCAGGCTGCTGGGGTAAATACACAGTTCAGCTTCTCCGAGTTTGCATGAATCATAAGACCCATTCTGCTTTCCCCTGCCTGTGGGGACTTTGTTACCACCCCACTCCCCAGGGGATGCTCCCGCAATGCAGAGTTCCCAAAGTTCATTCTTTTTTTTTAAAATACTTTATTATACCACCGTGAGATATACAATTACAATGTTGTTCATGTTTAGAGGTTTCGGTCACATAGTGTTCCAGAACCCCACCCTCCACAACTGCCCATTTCCCACCACCAATGTCCCGTTCCCTCCCCCTCCCATAGCCTGCCTAAATGGCAAGTTCTTTATCTCTTTTCTCTCTCCCCCACCTCTCTCTTTTCCTTCTCTTACACATTGTCGGTTGCACTACATACACTTAGAGGCCATCGATGCACATTTTTTTTTTGCCTGTATTTAATGCTCAGTTCTAGGTTGGTATTAGTCCTTTCTACATTTATTCACACATGTTCCCTTCTCTGTCTTACCTAACCTCTGACTCCCACACGTTTGCGATAATTTCACTTTTGGTAAGACCTCCTAATCTACGTTTCGCATGACATTGAATTTTGGTGTCCGTGTGTGTGTGTGTGTGTGTGTGTGTGTGTGTGTGTGTGTGGGGTGTGTGTGTATTTATGTCATGCAAATAAATGCAGTCATTCTATATCTCTCTCTTCTGACTAATTCACTCAACATGATCCTTTCCATGTCCATTCACTTATAAGCAAATTTCATAACTTCATTTTTTTCTAACAGCTGTATAGTATTCCATTGTGTAGATGTACCACAGTTTCTTTATCCAGTCATCAGTTCTCGGGCATACTGGTTGTTTCCAGGTTCTGGCTATTGTGAATAGTGCTGCTATGAAAATAAAAGTGTGGATTGTGTTTCCGCTGTGTGTTTTTAGCTTCCCAGTGTATATTCCCAGGAGTGGTATGGCTGGGTCAAAAGGGAGCTCAATTTCTAGTCTTTGGAGGAATGTCCATATTGTTTTCCAGAAAGGTTGTACAAGTCGACATTCCCACCAACAATGTATGTGAGTTCCCTTTTCCCACATCCAAGCCAGCACTTGTTGCTTTTACCCTTTTGGATATGGGCCAGTCTCTGTGATGTGAGGTGATATCCCATTGTTGTTTTGATTTGCATCTTTCCGATGATTAGTGATGATGAGCATTTTTTCATGCGCCTTTTGGCCATTCGTATTTCTTCCTTGTCAAAGTTTCTGTTCATCTCTTCTTCCCATTTTTTAATGGGGTTGGCTGTTTTCTTTTTATATAGCTGTACCAGTGCCTGTTATATCCTGGATATTAACCCCTTATCAGATGGGTATTGGGTGAATATTCTTTCCCATTCTGTGGACTGTCTTTCTATCTTGGTCACTGTTTCTTTCGAGGTGCAGAAGCTCTTTAGTTTTATGTAGTCCCATATGTATATCTTTTCTTCTAGTTGCTTTGTTAATGGTGTTTCACCTTTGATGATGTCTTTAGCTTCAATGTCATGGAGGGTTTTTCCTATATTTTCTTCAATGTACTTTATGGATTCAGGTCTGATATGAGATCTTTAATCCATTTTGATCTGATTTTTGTGCAAGGTGTTAGACACAGTTCCAAATTCATTGTTTTACATGTCACTGCCCAGTTTTCCCAGCACCACTTGTTGAAGAGGCTTTCCTTACTCCAGTTTGGACTCTTTGCACCTTTATCAAAGATTAACTGATCATGTCTTTGAGGGTGGGTGTCAGAATACTCAACTCTATTCCATAGGTCCACGGGTCTGTTTTTATTCCAATACCATGCTGTTTTAATTACTACTGCTTTGTAGTAAAGTTTGAGGTTGGGAAAGGTGATGCCTCCCATCGTCTTTTTCCCAAGGATTGCTTTAGCTGTCCGTATGGGTTTATTATTCCATACGAATTTCAGGAGTGTTTGGTCAATTTCTTTGAAGAATGTCATAGGTATCCTTATAGGGACCACATTGAATCTGTGCAAAGCTCTAGGGAGTATTACCATGTTGACAATGTTAATTCTTCCCATCCATGAGCAGGGAATGTGTTTCCATTTCCTCATGTCCTCTTTTATTTCTTGAAGCAGTGTCTTGTAGTTCTCTTTGTATAGGTCCTTTACACACCTGGTTAAGCTGATTCCTAGGTATTTGATTTTCTGTGGCACAAATTGATTTCTTGATATCCCTTTCTTCTCTTTCGTTATTTGTATATAGGAAAGCCACCGACTTTTGGAATTGATTTTGTACCCTGCCACTCTACTATAAATATCTATTGTTTCTAAGAGTTTTTGGGTCGAGAGTTTACGGTTCTCTAAGTGTAATATCATGTCATCTGCAAATAATGATAGCTTGATTTTTTTTTTCGTTGCCTATCTGGATACCCTTAATGTCCTTTTCTTCTCTGATTGCTATGGCGAGTACTTGCAGTACTATATTGAATAAAAGATGTGAGACAGTGTTGGAGGACAGGTTTAGCTATTCTGGGAGTTTGTTGTTTTGCCCACTCCCAGCTTAATCTATTTAAGCCAAGGTTCATTCTAATAACCTTGGCTTAAGTACACAGATACACCCCGGCAGAGCAGATATCTTGACACAGATACACCCGGCAGAGCAGAAACCAGCTTTCCCTGTTGCATGGCCGCTGCGTCCGTGCAATTTACCTCCAAATTACCGTTAATATTCTACCCACCCCTCTGAGAGAGCCCCACAAAGTAATGAGAATATAGCGCCCGCCGCGGGCAGAGCCTGGCAAGCTGTCCGATGTGTGTTCGATATGCCAAAACCAGTAACAGAAATGTTTATTTTCCTGACCCTAAAAGAGCCCTTAATACGGCAGCAGTATGAAAGGTGAACAAGCAGTAGCTGATAAAATTTCACGGCCATCCTAGGCTGCCAAAACGAAGAAGGACTAAAATGACTGTACTTTCAATGCACGTGCGCTGGCATCGGAAGCATATATTGAGGATCTGATGGTGCAAGCGCAAAAGATCAAGAATGCGACATCATTGCTTTGACTGAGATGAGGAGGCGTCAGTCGCATCATGCTGTATTTGACACCAGAGAAGATTTGTTCCTTGGAACATGCAACGAAAAGAGGCATCCTGGCGTTGGTGTCCTTGTCAACACGAACATGGCTGTCAACATTGATTCATTTGAATGCCTAACAAATCGGATAGGACGATTACACTTGAAGAGATGTGGCCCACTGCCAGCAATCCACATACAAAGAAGATGAAATTGAGAAATTCTACATGGAACTGGAGGAGTTCTATAAAAAAGATCACACCTTCTACAAGATCATAGTCGGTGATTTTAATGCCAAGATAGGACCGAGAAGATCGGGCTGAAGAACACCACATGGGGACCCATGTCATAGAATGGAACGAACAGGGTGAGAGACTATCTGAGTTCATCATGTCCACCATACCATGCATGGGAACTCACAGTTCCAGAAGGCTGAAGTGAAACGTTGGACATGGGTGGCGGACAGTTCCACAATGAAATTGACCACATCATCTTCAATCGATGGTTTTGTCTGACCGATGTTGCTGTCGTCCCCAAATTCCAAACCGGATCGGACCACCGTGTCCTTCTTGCAAAATTCTACTTCACGCAACGGGAGAGAAAAGGCTGCAAAGTTTAAGAAGAGAACTCCCAGAATGTCCACCAACTGGGAACTCTTTGGCACCATTGCAGCAACATGGGAAGATACCATCATTGACGACATCGATGAAGAATACAACCGACTGGTTCAGTACCTCCATGATTGTGCAAAGAATGCCGAGAGACAGAAAGACACAAAAAGGATGCTTGTCTTCAGAAACTCTTGCCAATGTGGCAAGGCGTGAGCCTCAGGAGACCAAATGCTAACGTCCAAGCTTGCTAAACAGTGCAGAGAAGCAATAAAAAAAGACCTCAAAGACAGAAGAGCAGAAATACTGGAAGATGCAGCAGAAGCCGGGAAAAGCATTGCGCACTGCAGAAGCTGGGAAAAGCATTTGCACCGCCCCGCCTGTCCTTCCAAGTGTAGCTATTCTGGGAGTTTTGTTGTTTTGCCCACTCCCAGCGTAATCTACTTAAGTCAAGGTTCATTCTAATGAGACTTCTCTTCTATGTAAACACTGCTAGAGGGTGTGGCAGTTACAGAAGTCGCCTTGATTGAATAACTTCTGACTTACACATCTACTAAGACTTCTATGTTTTCTAGATTGGGCACAGCTCCTCTTTATACCCACTGCACCCAGCGTGGGACAGTTAGAATTTACCAGGAAACTACTACCCTGGCTACGCTGAGACTATAGGAAGACATGAGGCTCATACTATTTGCTCTAAGCAGGCGAGTGTGACCCTTTCAGTACACAAGAAAAAGATACTCAGAATCACCCTGGTGCAGATAATAATAAGAAGGACCTTGTGGGTACCATCAAGATTCGGCCTTTTCGCCTTCAGCTTTTGGCTCCTGTGGTTTCTGGCTCCTCAGCCTTTTGCTTTTGGCTTTTGGGTTTTTGCTCTTTGGCCTTTTGTTCCTTCTTCTGGGTAGGACTCAGCTCGGGTGAGATCCTCTCTCTTTGTTGGGAGACTTAGGCTCTTTTGTATGGTCTAAGTTCAGACCAGAGCTAGAGTTTGTTTATTATATTGGAGTGCTGTGGAAGAGCTTTTGTACCTTTAAAAGCCTATTTGGAACTGCACCGGACTCATGAGTTTTCATCTGTTCTCCTGGCGACCTCGGAGGTAGAAGAGAACTTCAGTCGTGACACTGTCGGCACCCCGGCGGCATCCCCAACAAGAGAGGGCAACCTTGTCTTGTTCCTGATCTTAAGGGGAAGGCTTTCAATTTTGTCCTATTGAGAATACTTACTGTGGGCTTTTGGTAGATGGCTTTGACTCTCTTGAGGAAACTTCCTTCAATTCCCATTTTTCTGGAGGGTTTTAATTATGAATGGGTGCTGGATCTTGTCAAATGCTTTTTTTTGCATCTATTAATAGGATCACATGGTTTTTATTTTCTCTCTTATTGATATGATGTATTATGTTGATTGATTTGCGAGTGTTGAACCATCCTTGCATTCTCAGGATGAATCCTACTTGGTCATGATGTATGATATTTTTGATGAGTCTTTGGATTCTGTTTGCTAGTATTTTGTTGAAGGTCTTAGCATCTGTGTTCATCATGGAGATTGGTCTGTAATTTTCCTTTGCAAAGTTCATTCTTTAAACTAGTCAGCAGTGCCTGGCCTCAAGTAGCACTTGTCTGTGCACTAGTTGTGCAGTGTCAGGGTAGAGTGGTGCGTTTATTTTAATTCCTTATCTTTTTTTTTCATATCATTCCTTATCCTTAACATCTGAGTGTTTGGTTATAGGGAGTAGTTGCAGAGAGACTTTTTGTTCCGTGAAAACCACTTAATCTCTCTAAGTTACAGTTTTACTTCATAACTTTGTAATATTGAAATTGATTCTATTTTATTCATTCATGGTTTTTGAGTCATACCTGGCAATGCTCAAGGGTTTCTCCTGGCTCTGCACTCAGGAATTACTCTTGGCTGGGGTATTGGATGCTGGGGATTGAATCCAGGTCGACCACGTGCAAGGCAGATGCCCTACCACCGCTGTGCTATCCCTCCGGCCCCCTGAAGTTGATTTTGTAGTAGTAGATTTGGCAGTGATTTGAGTCAGAGATATCTTTGGGGCCTCCCCAAACAGTGCTTAGGCCATGGGACATGATACTCCTGGTATTAGTTGGCCTAATTATGCTGACCCGAGTTTCAGTATGTGGGTGCACTGTTGGGGCTGGAAGGGTCCCCAACAATATTGGCTTCCTTTGGGTTTCCTGGTCATGCTCCGGGGCCAACAACCGATGAACAAAAGGCCGTGAGTCCAGTTTTGATAATACAAAAAGTCTTTTATTTCTACCAACTTCACTCCACACTGACAGTTACTCTACCACCACACCAGTTGACAGACTCAAATGCTGTTAGCAAATTATCACAGATCAAATGCTGTTGACCAAGTTCTCTGACCATACGCTACTTACCAAGAGCTCACCTACACATGTGTGTCTCTCTCTAGTGTATGTTCTGTCTCCCAGTATGCCAGAGCCAAAAGCTTCAAAAGCCTTCCCTGGGGAAGGGCCTAACCAAGTCAAAATCAGCTTTTTTACCTGTGCAAATCCCCAGGGCCCAGTCCACTCTGACTGAAGCTTAAGAGATGCTAATGCAGAGCATCTCTCCTCCCAAGCTGATAACACCTTTTCAATATTATATCTAGTTTTCTTTTGTAAACACAGTAAGAGAGAGCCAGGTATAATAATTCCACCTGAGATAAACTACATGGGGTCAACTTTCATGGGGCAGTCAAATAATCAAATATGTTTCCTATATCAGATTAATTATCTCTTCCAAGCCCCCTCAAGATCCTCTCTCCAGTTACAGTCTTTGCTTTGGTACAGGGCATTTCTTTCGTGCTTTTACCACTGCAAAGCTATTCATAGCTTGTCAGGACAAAACTGATTCTGGCCTTGCTGGTACAGAGCAGGGTTTATACTAATGGGTTCTATTTCGTAGCCAGTTGGCTTGCTTCCTGGTACCATCCAGTCCCTCATAGAGGATACCATTTAGATCTAATCTAAACGGTACTGGGGCTTATAGCTAGAAAATATGACGGTGGGGCTGGAGCGATAGCCCAGCGGGGTAGGGCGTTTGCCTTGCGCGGCCGGCCTGTGCCGGCCTGGGTTCTATCCCCGGCATCCCATATGGTCCCCCGAGCACTGCCAGGAGTGATTCCTGAGTGCAGAGCCAGGAGTAACCCCTGAGCGCCGCAGGGGTGTGACCCAAAAAGCAAAAAAAAAAAAAAAAAAAAAAAGAAAATATGACGGGATGTTCAGGAGCAAGCGATTTAGACTCAAACAGACTCAAAAGTATCTGCCCCACACTCTTTTTGTGTTTACACAAGAAAGAATTCTCTTTGGCCTAAACATATGCAAATGACTTGTGGGAAGGAAATGAACAATCTCCCATAGTAGTACAAAATCCAGGGCTAATGGTGGGGCATCATTTTTTGTTTACAAAATACAAAAACTTGAAATAGTATCTTCAGAAGGATGACAGAGAGGAACAATTCCAATCACAAAACAGTTTCATATGTTGCTCCAAGATCCTAACTCTCCTCTCCACCCAGAGCAATGTTTGTAGTAAAGTGTCCGTAGCTGCTTGGTTATAACTGACCACAGCCTGCACTGTCCAGAAGTAGTGAGAGTTACTCTGCCATGTCTTGATGAAGTCACTGGGTTTGAAGAACTGCTCCTGTAACAGCAACAGCAGCGGTCACAGCAATGAGTCCCATTGAAGCAATAATCAGGAGTCTGGTGAGTCATCAGGAGCACTGTAACAGGCATCAGGAGCACTGTAACAAACATCTCATGAGTCCTTCAGCAAGGGAATGCTGGCACTGGAAACCATACCTGTAACTTAATCTTGTGTGAAGTAAAAAACACTCTACGAGTAGTCGAAAATAGAGCACAGGAGCAAGAATCCAAGCGGTTTTTTTTTTTTTTTTTTTTTCTTTAAAAAAGCTGCATTGTTTTATTTTGCTTTCTGGCTCTGTGCTTGTGCCTTCAACACTTTAGCGACAGTTTTCTGTTCAATAAGGAAAGCACTCTCATTACTTTGTGGGGCTCTCAGTGGTGTGGGTAGAATATTCACAGTAATTTGAGAGGTATTGCGCGGCCAGCTGCCGCAAACGGGAATAGCGACCTCTGTCACTATTCCAGAATCAGGACGCTGTCTCGTTTGCCAAGGCATCGAAAATCAGTTGGGCTGGACATGTAATGCGATTTGGAGACGACCGCTGGACTAGAGCCATTACCGACTGGATCCCACTGGATGTCAAAAGATCACGTGGCCGCCCACCTACAAGATGGTCAGACTTCCTTGTCAAGACCCTGAAGCAACGGTTTGAGGCTCTTCATATTCCTGAATCAACCAGATGCCATTGGGCTACATTGGCACATGATAGGATCCAATGGAAATGTTACTGGCGCCTGCTCGAGCAAATCGATGAATAACGGGATTCAAGTGATCAAGTGAAGGAAAGCACATTTGATTCTGTCTCGGACACACTTAGCAACATGGAACCATTGACATGGCCCAGCTGACATGTTTTTGTTTTAGATAGCCTCTAAAGAACTTTAGGTCTCACAGCGCAAACTCCTTGATGCCGGCTTGGGCACTCTCCACAAGCAGACTTTGGTGCTTTCCTAACCTTTTTAATTTCCAGGGGTTTGGGACAGCCTGGTTTTTGTTGGAGGCTGTGTTGTAGAAGAGCCGGTGGTGGTATGTCCAACCCTGGACCATTCTGAAGGCCTCTGAGATACCATCCTGGAAGACGTCATCCAGCAGTGCGCCCTCAGGCAAGCCCTGGCAGAGCTTGGGTCCCTTCTCTATCTTACCTGATGGTAACAGTGTTTCTTGGTCTACTTTCCCTGGACTACTGAGGACTCCTGGAATTCTCAGCCCAGGGATGGGGGGGTAGGGGGCAGGGTGGGTGGAGTTTGTATGTATGACACATGACACCTGACCAGTATGAGCTGCTTTTTGTAGACACTTTAGGGTCTTTGTGTGTTATTATGCTAAATAATATGACTTCTTTTCCAGTTTGGTTTCCTTTAGTATTTTTTTTCTGGCCTGATTGCTGTAGCTAGGACTTCTAATAATATATTAAATGAAAGTGGAGACAGTGGACATCTTTGCTTTGCTTGTACCGCATCTCAGGGGAAATACTCTTAAGTTTTTCACTACTAAGAATGATAGTTTTTTTTTTTTTTTTTGGGTCACACCCCGCAGTGCTCAGGGGTTACTCCTGGCTCTGCACTCAGGAATTATTCCTGGCGGTGCTTGGGGGAACCATATGGGATGCCGGGATTGAACCTGGGCGGCACAGCGGCCGCGTGCAAAGGCAAACGCCCTACCCTCCTAGACTATCACTCCGGCCCCAAGAATGATAAAGCTGTAAACTTGTGGATGGCCTCCCTATCTTTCCACCATCCCTATTTTATTGAGGGCTTATATTGTGAATGGATGTTGAGTCTTGTAAAAAACTGTCTGCATTGATTGATACAGTCATATGATTTTCATCTTTTACTGATACATAGTTTTGTTTTTGCTTTTTTTTGGGTCACACCCGCGATGCTCAGGGGTTACTCCTGGCTCTGCACTCAGGAATTACTCCTGGCGGTGCTTACTGAAACATATTTACATTGGTTTACATATATATGTTAAACCATCCTTGCATGCTTGAGATGAATCTCACATTTTTAGAAAATTTTATTATACCACCGTGAGATGTATAATTAAAAGATGTTCATTCTTGGGTTTCAGTCCTGCAGTGTTCCAGCACCCATCACTGTACCCCATTCCCACCACCAATATCCCACCACCAGTGTGTCCCTAATGACCACCGTAGGTCAAGGCCCATCCCCCTCCCTATTGCCCTTCAGCCCCCACCCCAGTTTGTTACAACTACAGTGATCATTAATATGCAAGATCCTGGGAAGGACCTGGCCCTAAACTTGATTATTATCTAAGCCGGGCTCGTGGCGCACATCTAGCCTGTCCTTTCTCGGACTTTGCTGGTGGTGCGGCTGCAGAATCTCACTTTACATAAGCACCATTTTTATAGAAAATGTGGAGGGTTTAAATGGTTGCTATGTTAGTTTACTACTCGGGCTACCATAGTAAAGTTTCATTGAGTGGTGACTTAGGCCAGTACAGATTTGTCACTATTGTCAAGGCTGGGAAATCTATAGCAAGATGGCTACTGATTTGGTCTTGGTGTGGGTGCTCTGCTGTGGCACCAGCTCTCCCTTCTCATGCAGTCAGCCAGCCCAGTCCCACCAGGACTCACCTCTGTCTTTAAATAGAGCAGCGTTAGGGTTAGGCCTTCTATTTATGAGTTTCTTTAGGGAGACTCAGTTCATAACTCTCGCTTCTGAGTGCTGAGAGTATGCCATTGTCCTCGTGGTGCACTGTGACTTTCTCCCTCTGGGTGTCACTGTGGTGTCGGGAATGCGAAAGAGTTGTGTGGCAGCAGCTGATGTGCCCTTGGAGTTGAGAGCCCACGGCTTTTTCAGATTCTTTGCGGGAGTTGGTTAATATCACATTGTTGCTTTTAATTTGTATAATGAAGTTAGTTTTAATATCAATTTAACTTGGGTTGCTGTCTTTAGAGTGTTATATCGCCTTGTGCCTTAGTTCTCTCAGCCTGCACTGGAGTCACTCTCTCCTTATTGCTAATCCTTATTTTAAGGCTCTTAGAAGAATGGAACTTGGATTATTTATTCTTCTGTTAGTCTGAATGTAAATATTAAGAGATATTATACTGCAGCAGAAGAAAGCATATCCTTTAAGGATTGTGTGGTGGATGAATTGGAAGAAGCTGTTGTAAATCGTCTCCTCTGGGAGGTCTGAATCTAATCATCTAGGCTGCAGAGGTAGTGCAGGGTTAAGGTGCGGGCCCTGTCTAGGGCCACTGAGGTAGTGGGGTTAAGGTGCGGGTCCTGTCTAGGGCCACAGAGGTAGTGCGGGGTTAAGGTATGGCCCTGTCTAGGGCCACAGAGGTAGCGGGGTTAAGGTGCCTAGGGCCACAGAGGTAGCGCGGGGTTAAGGTGCGGGCCCTGTCTAGGGCCACTGAGGTAGTGCGGGGTTAAGGTATGGCCCTGTCTAGGGCCACAGAGGTAGCGTGGGGTTAAGGTGCCCTAGGGGCCACAGAGGTAGTGCGGGGTTAAGGTGCAGGCCCTGTTTAGGGCCATAGAGGTAGTGCGGGGTTAAGGTGCAGGCCCTGTCTAGGGCCACAGAGGTAGTGCGGGGGTTAAGGTATGGCCCTGTCTCGGGCCACAGAGGTAGTGCGGGGGTTAAGGTATGGCCCTGTCTAGGGCCACAGAGGTAGTCCGGGGTTAAGGTGCTGGCCCTGTCTAGGGCCACAGAGGTAGCTGCGGGTTAAGGTATGGCCCTGTCTAGGGCCACAGAGGTAGCGGGGTTAAGGTGCGGGCCCTGTCTAGGGGCCACAGAGGTAGTCTTGGGGGTTAAGGTATGGCCCTGTCTAGGGCCACAGAGGTAGTCTTGGGGGTTAAGATGCGGGCCCTGTCTAGGGCCACAGAGGTAGTGCGGGGTTAAGGTGCGGGCCCTGTCTTGGGCCACAGAGGTAGTGTGGGGTTAAGATGCGGGCCCTGTCTAGGGCCACAGAGGTAGTGTGGGGTTAAGGTGCGGGCCCTGTCTAGGGCCACAGAGGTAGTGTGGGGTTAAGGTGCGGGCACTGTCTAGGGCCACAGAGGTAATGCGGGGTTAAGGTGTTACCTCGCGTAGGGCTTTAGAGGTAGTATGGTAAGGTGTAGGCTGTGCAGCGGTTAAGGTTGTGCCTTGCATGGGGCTGACCTTGTTTGCGCCCTTTGCAGCACTGGGTCATGAGCACTGCTCATGTAGTCATCCCCCTGCTCTCTCCCACACCCTTGCCAAACGGTCTGTTTGAATTACTTCCAATCTGCTCTTTGGCCTTTTTGGTTTTCTTTTTATTCAATGGGTTTTATCAGTTACTTTTACTCATTAAGCATTTAAGACAGATATGAAAAATGTTTTTTTGAATCTTAGTAGGATGTCTTAGGATGATGCCAGTGTATTTTTTGTTGAGTCCAGTGGTTCTTCAGAATAAGCAATACTTTTTTTTTTTTTTTTTTTTGCTTTTTGGGTCACACCTGGCAATGCTCAGGGGTTTCTCCTGGCTCTGCACTCAGGAATTACTCCTGGTGGTGCTCGGGGAACATATGGGATGCCGGGATCGAACCCAGGCCAGCACAGGCCGGCCACGTGCAAGGCAAACGCCCTACCCACTGGGCTGTCACGCCGGCCCCTGAATAAGCAATACTTGACAGTTCACATATGATTGCAAACTGTTGCTTATCATTTG
>JAJIBD010013618.1:0-53228 GCA_021461705.1 Cryptotis parvus | reverse complement strand
GGAGCCAGCTGATGTGCCCAGAGACTTTTACACAGGATGCCCATGATCAACTCCCCATTCTCCACTACCACCTGCAGACGAAGCACCAGTCAAGGCCTCTTGCTGTTCTCATTCCCATATTCAAATGTGATCCCCACAGATCCAAAACTCAAGACCTACTTTTGGTGTCCCCAGGCGAAATGTGCTTGTAAGGGCCACTGTCTTCATCATCAGGATGGGTGCTATGGGTGCGGATACAGTTGATGTGGCCCGGTATGATGAGGGAGAAGATCTGTTTGCCTGTCCACAGGGGTCGAGGCTTCAGAATGGCCGGCTGCGGGACCTTCCCATCCCATGTGGACAGGAACATTAGGAGGTTCATCACTTCACCCTGTTGAGAATTCAAACTGTAAACCTCACCTCTTGAGAAGGTCAGAGGAAGCCACTTGCAAGATGATGCCAGGAAGAGCAATGACCAACTCTTGGGGGAGGGAGCCA
The DNA here is from genome assembly GCA_021461705.1 of Cryptotis parvus. Lineage (NCBI taxonomy): Eukaryota > Metazoa > Chordata > Mammalia > Eulipotyphla > Soricidae > Cryptotis > Cryptotis parvus. Next base: position 52,751 of record JAJIBD010013618.1, on the reverse strand, counting down.
CACCCAGTGGTTCTCATGTGCTGCTCCTGGCTCTGCGCTCAAATTACTCTTGGTGGAGCTTAGGGGGACCATATGGAATGCCATGTAAGCGCCCTACCCACCATACTATTGCTCTAGTCCTGCATCTACCAACTTTTAAATTAAACGTTATGGCGCAGGGGCAGGAGCAATAGTTGGCAGCAAGGGCTGCCTTGCATGTGGTTCACAGAGGTTCTAACCCCAGCACCACCTACAGGTTCCTCATCACCAGCCCACTAGGACTAAGCCCTGATCACTGCCGGGGGGGGCCCCCACAAAAAAAGAAACAATAAAGTTATGCTGCACCCAGAGACGGCTCAAAAGCTGGAGTGCATGTTTTGCATGTAGGAAGTTTTAGGTTTGACCCTCAACACCACAAGGCTCCTGCTCCCTGAGCACCACAAGTACCCCTAACACAGAGCCAGGAGTAAACCACCAAATGCGGCCAACTGAAAAAACAACGCAAATTCAAATCAACACTGTGACAGTAAAAGAATTTTTGAGTTTTCACAAAAAAGAAAAAGATAAGAATTTTGAGTTTCTGGGCCGAGCGATAGCCCAGCGGGTAGGGCGTTTGCCTTGCACGCCGCCGGCCCATGCTGGCCCGGGTTCGATCCCCGGCATCCCATATGGTCCCCTGAGCACCGCCAGGAGTAATTCCTGAGTGCAGAGCCAGGAGAAACCCCTGAGCATCGCTGGGTGTGACCCAAAAAGCAAAAAAAAAAAAAAAAAAAAAAAAAAAAGAATTTTGAGTTTCTAACCATCTTCCAAATCATGCTTGCTTTTCAAGCCCACGCTCTCCTTTGAACTTGTGTCTCAATGTTTCTTTGCTGGTTTTTCCTACTCTGGAGAAGCCTGTGTTCTTTTTTATTTTCTGTGTTCTCTTTTTCACTCTAACACCCCCTTTTTTTGTTTTGTTTTTTTTTTGGGTCACACCCAGCGATGCTCAGGGGTTACTCCTGGCTCTTTGCTCAGGAACTACTCCTGGCGGTGCTCGGGGATCCATATGGGATGCCAGGGCTCAAACCTGGGTCGGCCACGTGCAGGGCAAATGCCCTACCTGCTGTGCTATCGCTCTGGCCCCCTAAACCTCTTTCAAAGTGAATTACATTTACTAAAAACCACCTTACTTCATTGAAACAGCAAAAGAAACCAAATTATTATTATTAATTTTTTTTTTCATTTTGGGTCATACCCAGTGACGCTCAGGAGTTACCTCCTGGCAGTACTGGGACCTTATGAGATGCCAGGGATTGAACCCAGGTTGGTCATGTGCAAGGCAAATGCCCTACCCCCTCTGTGCTACCGCTCTGGCCCCTATTTGTTTTTCTACATCCAAATTATTTTAAGAATTAGGAAATAAGATGCAGGCAAGAAATGAGACAAAATTTTAACAGGTCACTCCCAGATCTCTGCTGCCCAAACTAAGCGTCCAGTCCAGGCCAACGCACCCGCTCCAGGAAGACATCTCTTTTAGTGAACTTGCGCACTGCAGTGAGTGTGTCCTGCACAATGCCCATGACGGGCGGGTTGCTCTGGGGAGTGACAATCATGCGTGGCACCATTGCAAGTTCCTGGATCTCTGCCCGGGTCTCCAAAGACTGAGGGCAGGTGCAAGTTCATTTCATCCCCATCAAAATCAGCATTGTATGGAGTTGTCACACTGTGAGAGAACAGTTGGGAAAATGCCTTTAACCAAAGTTCTAGGAGCAGCCAGTCCAAGCGCTCTTCTTCCCTCAGCCCAGACTGACCTCAGGTTCAAACGAAAAGTAGACCAGGGTAAGATGCGAACCCGATGGCCCATCATGGACATTTTGTGCAAAGTTGGCTGCCGATTGAAGATAACAATGTCCCCATCACACATATGTCGCTCCACCTAGGGGAGTGAGGCGTGGAAAGTCTTAGTGAAGGAAAAAAGGAATGAGTAGGTTATAAACAGTCTCAGAGTTGGGAAAAGATGGGCTTAAAAGGTTATTTTATCCAAAACGTTCATTAATCATCCCCTTTGGACCTGTCTAAGGGTTATATGCCAAGTTATGATTAAAAACACAGCACCCACAAATCTCAGGAGATCTCAGTCCACGGAGAAAACACAAAGACTGAGTATGAAGTGTCGTGGTCTGCGCACCTCTGGATCCCTCTTCCCAGCTATGTCCCTTCATGCCCCTGTTTATGTAACTGCCACCATGCGTGCTAGGGCAGCAGGGGGCAGGGAGGTAACTCACATGCCTTTAGTCCCCGGCACCAATGAACCTAAACATCAAACCATTAGTCAAGTACTGAGCAAATGGCACGAACTCCCTGAGCACTGGCTGGGAATCCCCTTTGCTCCCCACAAGAAATAGTATCAATACTTAGGGAGAGATAGCATATGGTCTACTTAGAAGAGGTCGGGGTTTGATTCTGAGAACCACATGGTTCCCCCAAATGATAGGCCATGGGCGGCTCTGAGCTCCACCAGGTATGGCTCAATACTTCCCTGTTCCTCCAGAAAAAGTCAGCAAGCCTGAATCCCAACCAACAGGGCAGCCTGGATGACTCACTCCAGAGGGGCATAACCCTCTCCCTGTTCCACTCCCAAGAGCGCTGCTCAGGTGAGTCAGAGGTTCTGGCTTGTTACGTGCCTTGTAGCCAGTCTGCAGGTGAAGGTCACTGGGCTTGGGGTGGAAACGCAGGTCAATGCGATCACCATTGTCTCGAATGATGTACTTGGCCCCTGGGTACTGGCTGTTACCCCCTGCACTAGTTCCTGAAGTCTAAAATTAAAGATACAATGAATGAAACATATCCCAAAAGCCCAGTCACCAACACCCCTAACGTCCCAAGTGGTAGCCCAAACTTCTAAGATTCAGTGTTCTTCCTCACTCATCCCCAGGTTTTCCCTCCCACTCCAGGCAGGGTCTCTGAACCAAAGCACACCTGTCAATGTTGAAGGGGGTGACAATCTCCCGCAAAGGTCATGTTGGCAGCAATGGAGCGAGGCACTCCAACCTGGTCGATGGAGAGGTTGGGGTCGGGGTGATGACAGCGCGGGCAGAGAAATCCACTCGCTTGCCCATCAGGTTGCCTCGCACACGGCCTTCTTTGCCTTTCAATCGCTGCTTCAGGGACTTGAGGGGGTCGGCCAGACTTCTGCATGGCCTGTGAGGAAGCAAGGTGGGGAACACCCCCGGCAGTCAACACCTGCCCTGACTAAAGGCACATGCTGTCCTCCCCGCCTTGGCCCCAATGCCCTTTCTTCTCAGGCACAGGCCTGCGCAGTATCCTAACTCACTCGCGGGCAAGCCAGGCAGCTCATTGTCTACCATGGTGGCCACATGGAACTGGAGGAGTTTCACATCCTCAGCAATGACGTGGGCCGCAGCACCATTCTGCTCATTGCGCCGAAGCTGATTGTTGATCTTCACAATGTCAGCCAGTTTGTGAGTCAAGTCATCCTGAGGTAGAAAGGGGCAGTCACAACCCAGTCACACGGAATGAACGTGCGCACGTGCCAGCACACTCCCCGCTCACACTGCACTTCATCCCCCAACGCACACTGCCACCTAGCTGACAGGCAGGGTACTGCTGGGGGATGGCGCCCAACACACACGCGAAGGTAATGAAAACACTGACCTGGTTGCGGGCAGAGCCCCTGCATCACCACAGCAGGTCGCACAGACAGAGGAGGCACAGGGAGCACCGTGACGATCATCCACTCTGGTCGGGCATAGCGAGGCTCCATGCCCAGCACGAAACACTCCTCATCTGAGATGCGTTTAAAGATTTCATGTACTCGCCAGGACTCAGCAAGATCTTCTTCTCTTGAGAGTCCCCGTTGACATGCTTCCACTCTGCATATAGTTCCAGGCCAGAGCGCCGGATTCGGGGCTGATAGCGCCCACAGCCGCCATGGCCCTTCCAGGGAGAGAAGGGGTTCTCAGAGCACAGAGATGTGGTCATCTCTCCTCACACTGGCTTAGCCACTATGGTGTCCTTCAGTTCTGCTTCTTACTCTTTCCTCCCCGAGGTCCCCTATCCTCCCCAGTTACCTTTTCTTTGGTCAAGTCCTCATCGCCTTCAGGCTGCTCCACACCGAACTTGTTATCCATTTCTTCCCCCACCCTCACAGATGTTTTTGCCCTTGCAAAGGTCGTAGACGTGGTGTAAGTCGCTTCTTGGGCTGTCCCTTCGATTTGGCCAAAATGTCTTTGATCTTCGGGTTATTCTGGGGACAGAGCAGAGTCAGGCTTCTCTGTTCCCTAAATAGCAGCCCGTCCCACAGCCTCGTGCCCGTCCCCACTTACGGAGTCCACAAGCAACTTAGAGCAGAAGAAGCACACACAGCGCAACACTTTCATTGTCTTCACCAAGAAGCCCACGTGGAACACAGGCTTGGCCAGCTCAATGTGGCCGAAGTGCCCAGGACACTCTGTCATATTTCCTGTGGGAACACACACCTGATACTCTCCCCTCAGCACTCGAGGTGTCCAGGTGTCCACCCTCACCCACACATGTCCAGGTGTCCACCCTCAGGCCTAGTTTTTAACAGGGGGCGGGGACTGAGAGGGCAACATACCCAGTGTGCCAGAACTCTATTCCTGGCTCTGTCTTCACTCCCAGCATTAACTATTAGGTACGTGCGGGTCAAACTGGGGTCCAGTCGCATGCCAGGTGAATGGCTTAAGCCAGCCCTCCCTCTGGCACCCCTCAACACTCACCTGCACAGGTTTGGCAGCGGCCAGTTCGCTCAATCACCCCTGCCGTGGATCCATCAGGCCCCCAAGCTTGGGGCGGCCTCCCTCAGTAGTTTCTGGGTATTTGATACCACCCTCTGTCACTGACATTCGCTTCTGCATAAAAGACAAGATAATGCAATTAAACAGGATTCCTAGTCTCCAATCTTCAGAGGAACTCTAGCTAAGGCCTTGAAGAATCCTAAAACCACTTTCAGAAAAGCTCATTAGGATCAATTTAGGGTAACAAGGATGGATATGAGTATAGTGTACATACTTCTGAAAATGCCAATGGCGATTGTTGGATGACAGATTTAGTTAATCTGGGATCTTTGGTGTTTTGCCCACTCACAGCTTAATCTACTTAAGCCAAGGTTCATTCTAATGAAACCTCTCTTCTATGTAAACACTGCTAGAGGGTGTGGCAGTTACAGAAATCACCTTAACTCTGAATAACTTCGACTTATACATCTACTAAGACTTCTATGTTTTCTAGATTGGGCACAGCTCCTCTTTATACCCACTGCACCCAGCGTTGGACAGTTAGAATTTACCAGGAGACTACCACCCTGGCTACGCTGAGACTATAGGAAGACTATAGGAAGGATCATACTAGTTTGCTCTAAGCAGGCAAGTGTGACCCTTTCAGTACACGAGAACAAGATACTCAGAATCACCCTGGTGCAGATAATAATAAGAAGGACCTTGTGGGTACCATCTAGATTACATGAAGCTCATTAAATTAAGATGTATTACTTTATATCAGCTCTCTCTCCAGTGTTTTACATAAGAGATAATCTTGGGATTAGTCCTTGTTATAAATCTTTGTTTATACCTGCAATAGGGTGTGGCACCACCCTTCTACACTCTGTTTAGAGTTCTTTGTTAACATGACCCTCCCTGTTGGATTACTTTGGTGTATGTAAGTCTTTTGGCTCCTCAGCTTTTTGCTCTTTGGGCTTTTGCTCCTTCTTCTGGGTAGGACTCATCTCGGGTGAGATCCTCTCTCTTTGGTGGGAGACTTAGGCTCTTTTTTGTATGGCCTAAATTCGGACCAAAGCTAGAGTTTGTTCATTATATTGGCGTGCTGGGGACCCCAGCGGCATCCCCAACAGGCAATCTTGTGTCAGAAGTTTGTTCCAGCCCACAAGCAGTCCAGAGATGCAGTCAGATGAGTGTACAGCAGACCCCAGGCTCCATAACCACCTACTCGTGTTAAGGCTCAAGCCCTAGGCATCCTTTTAGGTTGAATTCTAAGTTACTAACCCAGATCTAGGTCACTAAAATTTAAGTAGAAAGGAAGTTGTTTCTCAAGGGTTTCTTCCTTCCCAAAGTGGAAATCAAGCCTAGAGTCTGAGTCCCCGGCAAGAACCGCCTCTCTCCCACTATGACAGCTGGGAGGCCTATCCCAAGACACGCCTACCAACCCTAACTTCAACTCCTAGAATCTAGTAATCTCTGGCCCCATCTGGGCATCTCTCTCCTCCTCTCCAAATGTCTGGTTGGCCTGAACCCTACCATGCTCAGATGGAGATTTTACAAAAGAGAGCCAGGGCTTAAGGAGAGAGCTCAGGGGTGGAGCGATAGCCCAGCGGGTAGGGCATTTGCCTTGCACGTGGCTGGCCTGTGCCGGCCCGGGTTCGATCCCCGGTATCCCATATGGTCCTCCGAGCACCGCCAGGAGTGGTTCCTGAGTGCAGAGCCAGGAGTAACCCCTGAGCATAGCCGGGTGTGACCCAAAAAAAAAAAAAGCAAAAAAAAAAAAAGGAGAGAGCTCAAAGGAACACATGTGGGGGTTTAGGGTAGCTCCCCAGCACTGCATAGAGCAACTCACCCCAGCACCGAGCTGGAATAGGTACTCAGCATTTTTTTCTTTTTGGGCCACACCTGGCGTTGCTCAGGGGCTACTCTTGGCAGTGCTGGGGAGACCATATGCCTGGGATGTCGGGGAATCAAACCTGGGTAGGTGGCATGCAAGGCAAACGCCCCTGTCCACTGTGCTATCACTCTGGCCCGTCAACATTTCTCTATGTGGTACAAATATTAAGAGAAGGGGGCCGGAGCAATAGCCCAGCGGGTAGGGCGCTTTGCCTTGCACGCTGCCAGCCTATGCCGGCCCGGGTTCGATCCCCGGCATACCATATGGTCCCCTGAGCACCACCAGGAGTAATTCCTGAGTTCAGAACCAGGCGTAACCCCTGAGCATCGCCGATGTGACCCAAAAAAGCAAAAAGAGAGAGAGAGAGAGAGAGAGAGAGAGAGAGAGAGAGAGAGAGAGGAGAGAGAGAGAGAGAGAGAGAGAAGGGAAAAGTGAAGAGGGAGTGAGGGGGGAACAGAGTGGGGAGAAGGGAGGGGAAGAGAGATGAGAGAAATAGCCAGATGCTAGAATGGCCTGGAGTACATTATTTGGAGAAGTAGTGACCCTAATTGTTGGATGACAGGCCCTGCTAGCCAGGAGCTTTATTGTTTAATCTATTTACTCAGTTTAATCTATTTACATGTTGGTAAGTCAGGGTTCATGCTAATGAGATCTCTCTTTGTGTAAACACTGATGGAGGGTGTGGCAGTTACAGAAGTCACCTTGACTCTGAATGAGTAACTTCTGAATTATCATTATATATCTACTATGACTTCTATGTTATCTAGATTGGGCACAGCTCCTCTTTTTTTTTTTCTTTTTGGGGTCACACCCGGCAATGCTCAGGGGTTTCTCCTGGCTCTGCACTCAGGAATTACTCCTGGCGGTGCTCGGGGGACCATGTGGGATGCCGGGATCGAACCCGGGCCGGCATGAGCCAGCCGCGCGTGCCAGGCAAACGCCCTACCCGCTGGGCTATCGCCTCCCGCCAAGCACAGCTCCTCTTTATACCCACTGGACTCTGCGTGGGACAGTTAGAATTTACCAGGAGACCACCACCCTGGCTACTTTGAGACTATTGTTTAAGATTATAGGATCATAATAATTTTCCCTCAAGCAGGCAAGTGTGACCCTTTCAGTATAGGAGAACAAGATACTCAGAATCACCTTGGTGCAGATAAATAAGAAGGACCTTGTGGGTACCATCTAGATTACATGAAGCCCATGAAATTAAGATGCACGGGCCCAGAGAGATAGCCCAGCGGGTAGGGCGTTTGCCTTGCCATGCCGGCCTGGGTCCTCGTGTATGGTCTAAGTTCTGACCAGAGCTAGAGGGCTTCCATTATATTGAATTGTGGTGGTAGAGCTTATTTTACTATTAAAAAGCCTTTTGGGACTGCACTGGACTAGTGAGTTTTTATCCGTTCCCCAGCGGCCTCAGAGGTAGAAGAGAACTTCTGTCCTGATACTGTTGGAGACCAGAGCAGCTCCCTGACGCCTAATAATTCCTAAGGTAAAAGCAGAACCAAGGGAGCCGGAGAGACAGTACAGTGGTTAGGGCATTTGCCTTGCACGTGGCAGACCCAGGTTCAATTGCCTGTATCCCATATGGTCCCCATATTGCTGACAGGCGTAGGGGTCAGAAAAAGAGGGTGGGTGTTTGCCTTGCTCATGGTCCCCATGTTCGATCCTCAGCATCCCATTTGGTCCCCTGAGCATCACTTTTTTAGGTGTGACCCAAAAAAGAAAAAAAAAAAAAAAAGGAAGAAACGTTTCCTATAATTGACTGGAGCTTGCTTTGCATGCTGCTGACCCAGGTTTGATCCTGTCTCACACGATCCCCTGAGCACCACCAGGAGTGAACCAAGTTGGTAGTAGTCCCTGAGTACTGCCAGATGTAGTGCTCTCCCCTGCCAAAAACGTTTCCCAAAAATCCATAATCCTTCTAAAGATGACCTCTATAAAGCGTTGTAGAAGTCTTTCATACTTTGCTGGAAATGCTAATATAATGGAAGCCAGAGCAGATAGGATTCTTGCCTTGCACACAGCCAATCTACATTCCTTCCCTGGCACCTCATATGGCTCCCCAAGTCCTGCCTGAAGCCTTGAGCACTGCACATTGCAGCCCAAAAAACCAAACTAAAAAGTAAATATGACATAGGGGAGACTACGCAAAGGGCTGGTGAGCAAGTTTTGCATGCTGGAGGCCTGGGTTCAATCCTTGACAACGTACTGGCATACCGGGGTGTGACCCAAACCTCACACCCACCAAGAATACAAGTACTTTGCACGCTTACACGAGAAGGGGCTTACTCTACATTACTGTCCATTAACTTCTAAACTTGAATCACTTCACAGTGCCCAGACTCAGTTACTTTCACAGCACTTCCTAGGCCAAAAGATCTATCAATTTAGCACCTAGTTATACAAGTATTTTGTGACCTGGCACTATGAGGAGGCAACGCAACAGAGGAAAGCACATGTGCCTCGCAGAGCCAACCTGAGTTCGATCCCCTGCTACTGCCTATGGTAGAGGCCTGCCAGGAGCGATCCCTGAGCACAGCCAGGTAGATGTGGCAGCCTCCCCTCCCCACCAAAAGCCACCAGGAAAACATAATACACATACACAGAGGGCGAGAAAGGGAAGGCTAGGGAGGCGGTATGGTTTTGGATCTTCCTAGTGGTGCTCTGGTGATGCTCAGGGGACCATGTAGTGCTAGAGATGAAATCTGGTTGAGCATCATGTAAGCAAGCACCTTAACCCCTATTTTTTTTCTCTGATGCTGAGAATATACCAAAATGTTCTAAAATTCATTTCCCAAATAACTACATTACGTATACCTGTTATGAACTACAACTTCTCAAATCTTGAAATCAGATAATGAAGTTCCTCCTTTTTATTTCCTGTTGATTAAAAAATTTAGAGATCAAGGAAATAACTCAAAGCGCTGAGTATATGTATGCCTCGCATACAAGAACCCCGTGGTTTGAGCCCCAGTGCCCAAGCACTGCTAGAAATGACCCCTGAGCAAAACTGGGGTTGGTCCTAAGGACCACGAGGTATGGCCCCAAACAAACAAAATACTAAATTTTTAGTATTTGTGCCAGGGTATCAAACCCTGCTCTCTTATTATATAAGATTTTTATGTAAGGCATCCGGCAGCACCCCCCTGGCCTGCACACTGACTCTTTTTTGAGGGGATGCAAAAGATTTACTGGAAGTAAAAGAGAAAAGGAAACCATTTTTATCTTCTTTGGCCACACCCAGCAGTGCTGAGGATCAAACCTGGGATTCCCACATGCAAAGCACAATTTAGCCTAATTTCATTACTGATATTTTACCTTTAATTTAGTAACTGCCGAAAACCCCAACTTCACAAAGACATTGTCATTGGATGGGATTTGGTGCCATCTACTGTTAACAGGGAATTACCTAGAATTAGTAGTTACTCCTAGTTCCTGAAACTGTAAAACATCTCACTGGGTCTCCTTACCTCAGTGCTTCAACACAAACTGGTACTAGGGAACCTAATTTACAGAAAGTGTTGTTTAAGTGCAAGAACAGAGCCTAGCGGTAGCACAAACAGATGAGTTTGTTAAAGAGCAAAAAGGAGAGGGATGGGGTCGGAGGGATAGCACAGCGGGGAGGGCATTTGCCTTGCACTCGGCTGACCTGGGTTCCATCCCTGGCATCCCATATGGTCCCCGAGCACCAGCAGGAGTAAACCCTGTGCATTGCCAGGTGTGACCCAAAATGCAAAAAAAATAAACCAAAAAAAAAAATACCATGGGTTAGAGAATAAGGTTTGATTCCAATTCAACATATGGCCAGTCCCTGAGGCTCTGCCAGTAGTGAGCCCTGTAAAAGGAGCCAGGACTAAAGCCTGCGCACCATCAGGTGTGGCCACCCCCCCAAAAAAAAAAAAAAAAAAAAGCAGCAGCAAGGAGACTGGCAATAAGACTGAGGAAAATAGGAGCCAGATAATTCATGAACTCATGCACATTGAAAGAGTAGAAAAAAAACTGCATGTAGTGAATCATGATCGAGAAAATCTAACTTTTTGGGAAAATTGTATTTATTTTGTGTGCCACCCAGCAATGATCAGGAGTTACTCCTGGCAGTGCTCAGGGGACCATATGGGATGCCCAGGATCAAACCCGACTGTGCCACGTGCAGGCAAAGCCCTACCCACTGTACTATTACTCCAGCCCCAACTCTGCAAATTGTAAACAACTCAGCATTCAGGTTAAGTGGAACATGATCAAGATGGAGCTAGATATACATTATAATTAGCTGAATCCCAAACATACTTTGTTTGGAGGCCACCCACAGTGGTGCCTGCAGTGCAATGCCTGGGATCAAACCCAGGCTCCTGAAAAGCATGTGCTCCAGTCTTCTGAACCGTTTTACCAGTCCCACACAAATTTAGAAAGTAGAACTGTCTAACTGGTGGGCTGAGTGGAAGTTGTGAGAAAGAAAATAATCAAAGATAGGCACTTCCCGTTCCACGGCACAGGAATATGGCTTAGTAATGGTACACGCTTCCCATAGGTGAGGCCATGGGTTCAACTGCCAGCACTTCACACACTAAACATTTTTAAACATGGTTTGAAGTCCATTCCCCGAATCTGCCAGGAGTGCTGGTCCCCGAGCACTGCCAGGAGTTAATCCCTGAGCATCACTGGGTGTGACCCAAAAAGCAAAAAGAGAGGGCCAGAACAACAGTATATATGCCTTGCACACAGCCAATCTGGGTTTAGTCCCTGGCACCTGACGGCTAGAGTGATCCCTGAGCAGAGGTAGGAGTGGTAAGTTTGAAGTCCCAAACACTGCCAGGTGTGGTACCATCCTCTGCCCCCCACCCCAAAGGAATTTTTTTTTTTTTTTTGCTTTTTGGGTCACACCCGCGACGCTCCAGGGGTTACTCCTGACTCTGCACTCAGGAATTACTCCTGCCGGTGCTCGGGGGACCATATGGGATACCAGGGATCGAACCTGGGCCAGCATAGGCCGGCCACATGCAAGGCAAACGCCCCACCCGCTGGGCTATTACTCCGGCCCCAGGAATTTTTTTAAAGAGTGACATAGATCAAAGGTGGGGCTGGGATGGCTCCGGGTGATAGAGCACATGCCTTACATGTCCGTAGCCCTGAACTGGATCACTTAGCCCTGCATGCCTCCACTTGTACCACCAGGTATAGCCTGGTGGCTCCAAAGCATCATTAGCCCCAACAGTTGACAAGGACTATCAGGACTGGCCCCCAGGTGCCATGAGCACTACTGGGGAGGTCCAAAAACCAAACTCAAAAGATGGCTTTTAGGAATGGGGGTCTGCTGAGCAAACAGATCAATGATGGAGTCATTCCTGTTTCCTGAACTGGGCAAGACTCAGAGATATGATCAAGGGAGAAATTGAAGTTTTTAGAACTGCTTGAAAGTGGTAATGGTAAATCAAGAACATACCAAGAAAATTATAAAACTCTACAAGCTGAGTATGGGTCATATTCATTTACTCGCCTACACAATTGTATAAATATGCCTAATTCTCAATACTTACCATCAGGGAAAAAGCAACTCGCGGAAATTTTTTTTTGTCAAGTTTTTATTAATTTGAAATTTAGAGGGGAGTGCTTTTTAGGTCACACCTGGTGATGCTCTGGGGGAACATGTAGAGAATCAAACCTGGACCCCTTGCATGGAAAGTAGATTCTCAACCCTTTCTGCACTATGAGTTTTCACTGAACGTTTTTATTGCCTATTTGTATTACTTCTATAAACTTTATATCACTTAAGTGTTTGTCTATTAGATGTGTGCTTTCCTTACTGTACTATCTTTTTTATCTATGAAGTCAGAGGGATAGTTACAGGGCTTAAGACACTTGTCTTGCACACAACTGACCCTGGTTCAAAGTCTGACACAGCAGGGCGGGAGTGATAGCACAGCGTGTGGGGCGTTTGCCTTGCATGCGACCAACCTGGGTTCATATGGGATCCCCAGAGCACCGCCAGGAGTGCGTGCAAGGCAAACACCCTACGTTGTGCTATTGCTCGGCCCCCCAAAACAATGTTTTGAATCCTGACACCAGCACCTCATATGGTCAAGTGACCTCTGGGCACTCCTGGGTGTGACCCAAACCCCCAAGGACTGGAGACTAAAAAAACAAAAACATGTTTTTCTGGTAATGTCACCTCAGACAGGCCTCGGATCCTAACACCGCCCCTTCTAAGTAACCTGACCTCGGTGATTCCCCCTCAAGTCACCCCAAGCTGTGGTAACACTGTCTTGTGGGCATCTTCGCGGTGTCCCCCGTTCTTCCCACAGAACCTAGAAGGGAAGATCCTGTTCTCCGGCTGCTGCTGTTTTGACAGGGCTAAGGCCGAGGTGCCAGGAACGCCTGCTCCCTAGGCGGTCATGAGCTCCGCACTTCAGGCCCTGGTCAGGCCGCTTCCGTGTTGATCAACCGCACATCTCCGCGTCAGTGTGTTCACCCCAGTAGACGCTCAATTAATACTGTGTAAGAGGGGCTGAAGAGAGCAGGCCGCCAAGGGGTCATTCCTGACCATCAGGAATCGCGCTGTGCACCGACCTCTGCGGCCCAACCCCGAAAAAATTCTTAATTAAAAAATTGTCTGATTTTTAAAGGGGTAAACATCTGGGAGGCCCCGTTTCTCGTCCAAATTTTCACAGTTCCCTCGGATTCATTCGTACGAGGCCGGTTCATGGTAATTCTGTGCCCTGGCGCCAGCCGCCCTTCCCTCTCTCTCCCCTTCTCCAGCCCTACCTAGTCGGTTCAGGTCCCCATGGAAGGAAACACAGCGCTAAGGTGCTCTCACCCTAGAGTCAAACCGAACTTGGGGGGTCCTGCACCGCCTGCTCCCCGCGCCCGACACTGGCGAGCGCCGAGCAGCACGTTTCCACAGACACTGTCAGGCCCCCGCCCGGGGGGAGGGGGGAGCACTGCGCGGCTTACCAGTTCGTCCGGACTGAGCACTCCAAACTGCACTCTCTTGATGGTGCGCAGCGGGCATGCGCTGTCCCCGGAGGGGCCTCCCCCGTGCATGGCGGAGGGCGGCGCTGCGCAGGCGCAAACCTCACTACAAAAGCCCGCGCCGCCTCCACCTAGGCGCTCAGACCCCGTCGGGGCGGCCACCGGGAAGGACCTCCCAGAGTTGGGAGGAAAAGCCCCGGAGGAGGAAGGGTGGGGGGAGGGAAAGAGGCGGGGAAACGAAAAGGAGCGAAAGGCGCTCTCCTCCCCCGTTCCGCAGGGTTTTCGTCCCCCAAAGGAAAAATGAAAGGGGGAAAGGAAAGGGTTCCGGGGGGAGGAAGAAGAAAAGGGGTAACGAATAAATAAATAACCGGGTCCCGAAAAGAAGAGGTGACGGCAGTTTGTCTCTCCCCCTCCGGGAGCAGCCTCCTTCTCCAACCGTCCCGGCCGCGCTCGGCGCTCTGAGGAGCGAAGCGACCGAACGACGCCCTTTATAGCCTCGCCCGGCTGCCCCGCCCCTTCCTCTCCCGCCCTCCCTCGCGCTACGGGGCCGCCCGCACCGGCTGGCACGGGCGCGCGGCGGGCGTTGCGCCTCCGCGGCTCCCCCTGGGCGACCGTTAGAAGTGAGGGGGAAGGGAACGTTTCAGTATTTCTCGCCTCCCTTCGCAGCCCTCTCCCGCACTGGAGCTTAAGGCTTGAAGTCTCGAGGGTAAATATAGGCCGCTTTTATTCTAGTTTGGAATGTGGTTCATCTTCAACGAGTCTCTCAGTCATACTTCCGCTCCTCTGGAAAATGGTGTGTTCTGAGAAGCCGTGATGGGGGAGTGCAGGGGCCGTCCCCGACATGAATATGTAGCAATCGCTGAATATGCATGACCAGATCAAACCGGCTAGGCCGAGTGCTCGTCCGGAAGTAGCTGATTGTTGTTGAGCGGCTCCGCGGACAGGTAGGCATCTCCGGAGCTAATGGAGCGAGCACGGAGCTCCGGTCCCGATCCCCGTCCTCAGCACTCGCAGAAGCGGCAGCTGGAAGCCTGCTCCGGAAGGACGCTGGCTACTGCCCGGGAGAGATCACGGGACCGCGACCGTCCGGGAAAAGGAGATTAGCCTGGGGGGCGGGACTCGGGTCCCGAGGGATTCATGGCCGAGGCACTGAAGATTAGGAAATACTCCCCCTCTGGAATACTTCAGAAATAAGATGGGGGAGGGGACGGAGATCCCAAGGGATTCTCCAGTAAGAGCGGTAGGACTTCCGCTCTCCCTCCCGAGCAGAGCTAACTGCACAGGCACTTTCCGAGTGATCCGTGTTTGATGTCAACGTCACGTCATCATCCTAAGGGGAGGGGTGATACAACCGCAAGGAAAGGAAACCGCTGCTGGGAGAAAAAAAAGCCTATTCCCTCCCCCAGTGCAGCTGCTTGATCTCTTCCTGAAAGTCTCAGTGTTCTCTACTGCTGAGGGGAAATCTGCCCCTGGATCCTAGCTGCCCTGCCTGCCTCAGCCCTTATGCCTCAGCTCCTGACCCCTTCGTGTGCCCTGATCCCCAAGCCCAGCCTATGCTTCACATCTCGTGGCTTGCAGGCTTGTTCCAGGTCTTCCAGAACTACTCCCACCAGTTATTTTCTGCTCACTTGTTCTCTCGTGAGATAGAACAGCCTATCACAAGCCCTGCCCATCGAGATCCACCCTGCAGCAGTCTTTTTTTAAATCCGGCCCAGGTATACTGATCCAGAGACTCACAGACATGGGGCAGAGCTACTACTGACTCTCCCTGTGCCCAGCCACTCATGAGGTGCCCGGGAGGGATGGCGGGTTCTAGCTCTGGCCCGCCACCCCAGCAGAGCCTCGCAACAAGCCATACGCCCCCACTCCATGAGGGCCTCCATTTTCCACATCCGAACTTCCCCTTTGTCAGAACTCCACCCAGCAGACCAGTCTATCACAGCACGTTCATCAATAAAAGCTGGATTTAGAGATGACTACAAGAGTATGCTACCCACATGGCAGAGCCTGGCAAGTCTCCCCTGTGGCGTATTTGATTTGCCAAATACCAGTAATTATAGACCTTATTCCCATGACCTGATGGAATGGTTTGAGGCTCTCTATGTTCCTGGAGTAAGCAGGTGCCTTTGGGCTCTACTTGCATGAGACAGGACATATGGAGATGTTACTGGTGCCCGCTCGAGCAAATCCATGATGAACGGGAAGACAGTGATACAAGAGTATACTACCCGCACGGCAGAGCCTGGCAAGTCTCCCGTGTCATATTTGATATGCCAAATACCAGTAATAATTATAGACCTCATTCCCATGACCTGATGGAATGGTTTGAGGCTCTCTATGTTCCTGGAGTAAGCAGGTGCCTTTGGGCTCTACTTGCATGAGACAGGACATATGGAGATGGTACTGGTGCCCGCTGAGCAAATCGATGATGAACGGGAAGACAGTGATACAGTGACAGTGATGGAATGGTTTGAGGCTCTTTATGTTCCTGGAGCAAGCAGGTGCCCTTGGGCTCTACTTGCATGAGACAGGACATATGGAGATGTTACTGGTGCCGCTGAGCAAATTGATGATGAACGGAAGACAGTGATTCAGTGATTGTTCTCTCCAATACAAGAGTGTTTGTATTCCAGACTCTCCTATTTACCCCTGCCCCCCAACCCCCAGGTTCTCAGGTACAGTCTTGCTCCTCCACCTGCCTTTCCCTCTCACAGCTGAGGTTCCGGGCGTGATGATGGCAATGCTGCCCAGTACAACCCCTGCCCCTATGATGTCAGAAGGTGCCACGGTCTCATAGAGCACATAGTACTGCAGCAGCAGAGCCACCACCACCTCTGAGTGCAAGACAGCACACACCAGGGCAGGGTGGGCCTTGGTGACTGCATAGCTCACACACACAAAGGAGACCAGGGCGAGTATCCCCACAGCCCCTACACAGCTCCAAGTCAGAGGGTCAGAGGGCAGCACAGGGGTCTGCAACACAAAGAGGCCTGGCACTGCGCCCACCAGCCCCACCACGCCAAACAGGAAGGCCACTGTTGGTAGGCAAGAGGGGAAGTTCAGCGGGCGATGTACCAAGCAGTCCTAGAGACAGCGCCAGGCCACCCAGGAAGGCAAGCACATAACCCAGGGCAGTGGTGGCAGCCATCTTGGCCTACACCTGACTGGGGCCTAGCTGGGAACCCAGAGTCTGGAGGTTTTCCCTGCTCTTGGATTGTATATTGGAACCTGTGAAAGTAAAGCCCTTTTTTTTTTTTTTTGCTTTTTTGGGTCACACCCAGCAATGCTCAGGGGTTTCTCCTGGCTCTGCGCTCAGGAATCACTCCTGGCGTTGCTCGGGGACCATATGGGATGCCGGGATCGAACCCGGGCCAGCATGGGCCGGCCGCATGCAAGGCAAATGCCCTACCCATTGGGCTATCGCTCCGGCCCCAGTAAAGCCCTTGGGAAAAAAAAATAAAACTGCATTGCTCCTGAGTCTTCATCCATTCCCCGCCGGCTTCGGAGGTAGAAGGGAACTCGCTTCCTGGCACCGTCGGGGACCCCAGCAGCGTTCCCTGACATCTGGCATCCCTGGGTGGGCACCCCCTGCATTTAGAGGCCCCACCGAGATGTTAATGGACTTCCTGAAGCCGAGAGCAGCATTTAAACCCTGAGTTAAAATGGGTTACCTCCCGGAGGTTTTTTCTTTGTTCTGGCTTCACCTGTTTCTTCAGGTGCTAGTAGAAGTGGTAACTTTTTTTTTTTTTTTTTTTTTTTTTTTTTTTTTTTGGGTCACACCCGGCAATGCTCAGGAATCACTCCTGGCGGTTCTTGGGGGACCATATGGGATGCCAGGGAACGAACCCGGGCCAACATGGGCTGGCCGTGCAAGGCAAACGCCCTACCCGCTGGGCTATCGCCCCGCCCCAGAAGTGGTAACTTTTGTTAACTCCTGCTTTTCTTTCAGAGAGTCATGAAATTAAATCTAGCAAACAGGTTTTAAAGCTTGACGGTAACCTAGAGGAAGAAAAGAAATCTCCAGAGGAGACCGGCTCTCAAACTGAAGGTCTGCCCAGAGTTAATACGGCGGAGATGCCCCTCTGATAGAGACTGAATCTCAGTTTGAGGGATTCCCTAAAATTCTTACAAACTCTGATGAGGAAGGGGAGGAACAGATTCATTCCCTGAACGTGCCCAGGTCTCAAAAAGACTTGTAGTTCCTCCTGTTCTAAATTTAATAGTCAAAGAGCAGAGCTCTGGGAGCTTCGCAACATTCCTCATGATCACTCTTTATTTTGGTCTTTTCTGGTGCTAACTCTTGTGATTTTTGTGATAAAACTGCACCTTGGGACTGGAGCGATAGCCCAGCGGGTAGGGCGTTGCCTTGCACGCGGTCGGCTCATGCCGGCCCGGGTTCGATCCCCGGCATCCCATATGGTCCCCCGAGCACCGCCAGGAGTAATTCCTGAGTGCAGAGCCAGGAGTAACCCCTGAGCATTGCCGGGTGTGACCCAAAAAAGCAAAAAAAAAAAAAAAAGGAGTAATTCCTGAGTGCAGCGCCAGGAGTAACCCCTGAGCATTGCCGGGTGTGACCCAAAAAAGCAAAAAAAAAAAAACCTGCACCTCCCCAACAGGAGCTGATTGCAAGTTCTGGAGAGCAAATTGTTAAGTTTAAAGTAGAGGCTTTCCTGAACCTTTGGTTTAAAGAAATAAAAAGGCAGATTTCTTGGTGGCATCTTTATTTAATTCAGCTGCAAAAGAGCTTTAGGCTCTATCTACAGTTGCCTGCCACCTTTATGAGCACCATAGCTTTTCATAAAGACAAACCGGACTAAATTATCCACTTTTTATTTTGTCTGTGCTCCGTCCCACATGGCTGGAGGTTTGCAGACAAGTTATTTGATTGGATATTTATGGCAAACGACTTCTAGCAAATCGATAGTTTTGGCAAATGATTTATGGTAAATGTTATGGCTAATGACAAAGTGTTAAACGTGCTCAAAAAACTTTCAAAATTCGGTTATTAAAGCAACAAGAAACAGGTATCTTTAACATTATTCACCTTAAATTTATCTCAAGGAGAGCCGCTGGAAAACACTGATGCAGACTCAAAAACCAGTAAATTCACCTAAGTAAAAATTATAAATGGGTAGCAGGTCTAAAAACACCTAATTTCTTTCAGTATAAAGTCTCAAATTTAAATTGCAAACTGTTCAAACATCCCAGATTGGTTCATTTTAATAGTGATAATCTTGCTTTGCAGCCTGTTGAACATGGTGCAACTTTTTTTCTTTTTTTGCCTTTTTGGGTCACTCCCGGCAATGCTCAGGGGTTACTCCTGGCTCTGCACTCAGGAATTACTCCTGGCGGTGCTCAGGGGACCATATGGGATGCCGGGGGATCGAACCAGGCCGGCACAGGCCGGCCTCCTGCAAGGCAAACGCCCTACCCGCTGGGCTATCGCTCTGGCCCTTTTTTTTTTTGTAACATGGTGCATCTTTGTTTTTTTGTTTTTTCTTTTTGGGTCACACCCGGCGATGCTCAGGGGTTTCTCCTGGCTCTGCACTCAGGAATTACTCCTGGCGGTGCTCGGGGGGACCATATGGGATGCCGGGATCGAACCCTGGCCGGCATGGGCGGCCGCGTGCAAGGCAAACGCCCTACCCGCTGGGCTATCGCTCCGCCCAACATGGTGCATCTTAAATAATAATAATTTTGCTTTGAAGCCTGTTGATCTTGGTTCATCTTTAATAAAAATAACCTTGCATTGCAGCCTGTTGATACTTAAGCTGGAGATAACCCCTTTCTTTCTAAAAAAAAAAAAAAAAAAACCTGCCATGGTGCCATGGAGTGAGTTTAAAGGCAAAAGCACCTAAATAACCCTCCAAAAGAAGGCACCATAAAACAAATATGTATTCTCTAAGTGTTTATTTATTTATTTATTTTCTGCTTTTTGGGTCACACCCGGTAATGCTCAGGGGTTACTACTGGCTCTGCACTCAGGAATTACCCCTGGCGGTGCTTGGGGGACCATATGGAATGCCGGGATCGAACCCGGGCCAGCACGGCCGGCCTCATGCAAGGCAAACACCCTACCCACTGGACTATCGCTCCACCCTCCTCTAAGTGTTTAATGTGTAAGTGTCTTAATGTTTCCTTGCTGCTTTAAAGTGTTTAAAGGTGAGAGTACCTGAATAACCCTCAAGGATGTATAAAAATGACTAATAAAGTTTTTTAAGGTTTTGAAGAAAAAAAAGACTGCCGTGTATAATGTTCAAGTGTCAAGATTTTAGAAATAAGTTTTCTAATGTTTTGTTTACAGGTAAAAAAATTTTAAAAAATTAAAAAATATATAAATAAAAAGGAGAAAAAAAGGGTGAACTCCAAGTATAGTGCTCAATATCAAAATCTGCTAACAACTAATAACATTTTTTAATGCTTTTGTTCAGAGATTTAGAGGAAAAGAACTTGGCAGCTGCAGATTACTTCTACGATGCACGAGGTTTTGGACTCTGACCACGGTGCTCATTACAAAAAAAGTTTGCCAAATCAATGAAAAAAGTTTTTCTAATGATTCTGTTCACAGGATAAGATATTGGAACGCAGTAAACTTGTGCTACAGTGCTCAATACTCCAACACTCCTAAAACAGTGCTGCTCACTACAGAAATTTAATAATCTGCAAAAAAGTTTTTCCTTATGTTTCCTTTCACAAGGTGTTAAAGTTTCTTCATGTTCTTGAATTCCTGCCAAAGCCTTAAAATCTCTATTTGTGATTAATCTCGAAAAGTGTTTTTGTCTCGCCTAAAATTAAGCTACAGGTACAGTTACTGGTGCCAGTGTTCCCTTGCTGAAGAAGCCCTGCAAGACACCTACACCAATGTTTCAGACACCTGTTCCAGTGCTCAAGACTTCTGTTCTAGAGTTTGAGATATTTGTTCCAGTGTTCCTGACAATTCAACGAGTTCCTGATCGCTGCTCTCCAGAGACTCATACTCATATGATCACCACTAATGCTGTTCCAGAAGCAGCCCCACAGACTTTGTTCCAGACACCTGACTTTACATAAAATATAGCAAATTGACTCTCACAAATTATGGACAGTGCAAATTATAGTTCGTTATAATCAGACAGCTAGAAACACTTTGTCACGAACTTTGCTTTGGGTCCAAAAACAAGTTAGGATCCTAAAGTAACATGTACTATCATTTTGTAATTGGAATTGTTTTTTTTTTTTTTGTTTTTTTTTTTTTTTTTGCTTTTTGGGTCACACCCGGCAATGCTCAGGGGTTACTCCTGGCTCTGCACTCAGGAATTACTCCTGGCGGTGCTCGGGGACCATATGGGATGCCGGGATCGAACCCAGGCCGGCATAGGCCGGCCACGTGCAAGGCAAACGCCCTACCCGCTGGGCTATCGCTCCGCCCCGAATTGTTTTTTCTTATCTTAATTTTCTGTACGTTACTAAATATTTTGTACTATTTTCAATTTTTTCTAGTAAACTAATCAGAGGGAGTTGTTGCAGGACTCCTCTAAGAGCCTCTGCATCTGCTCTGGATTGCCTCCAGCAAATCACTTCCTAGATAAGGGGGTAGTCTAAATGTGGCAGTTTATCTGACCATGTATTCTGTACTAGCTGGTATAAATATTCTCTCATGCTGTCACAATCGTCGTGGGACTAGCTTGATCTTACCAGCATATTTGCCTGGCCACGTTGGATCTCTAAGTAATTAGACCAGAGAGAAATGATTTTTGTCTCCAAGCAAGCAAGCATAGCTCCCTGATAACTCAAAGGCAACTAAAATACAAAACTACCATGAAGTAGATGAGACTCTTGTGAAGGCTTGAGAAATAATTAACTGGCATTAGTATAGTCTTTGGTACAGAGACGTGTCATCTCAGAAACCCCCTTCTCTACCCTATAAAGGCATTTCCAGGCAGATCTTGGCTCAAGGCATTAGGTGAGGTGCTGGGAGAAATTACCTGAGGGCATTTGACCCTTCCTGCCAGGGGAAGTTACATTTAGCTTATAGCTCCTCCCAGCTCTGCTAGGAGGCTCTGAATTAGCTCTGGGTCCTTGTAAACAGCCAGAAGGCCTCCTGAAGTTGCTACATTTCTACAGAGCTATTTTCCTTTTTTTCATCTCTAGATAACCCAGCCCAGAATGGGCTGGGCTGGGGGAGTTTGGGCGGATTTCTAGCTATAAAATAAGCTGCAAGCAGAAAGAAGTCCCTTTTACCCCTTTTGGCATTTTGGTTTTTTTTTTTTTTTTTTTTTTTTTTAATTTTTTTTCTTTTTGGCATTTTGGCTTCCCTTGGCGTTTGCTTCTCCGTCCTCTCCATCTCTGTTGGGCCTCAACACGTGGTGGCAGCCATCTTGGCCTACACCTGGCTGGGGCCTTGCTGGGAACCCAGAGTCCAGAGGTTTTCCCTGCTATTGGATTGTATATTGGAACCTGTGATAGTAAAGCCCTTTTAAAACTGCATTGGATTACTGAGTCTTCATCCATTCCCCGCCAGCTTCGAGATAGGAGGGAACTCGCTTCCCAGCACTGTTGGGGACCCCAGTAGCGTCCCCTGACAGAGATCCACCCTGCAGCAGTCTTTTTTTAAATCCAGGTATGCTGATCCAGAGACTCACAGACATGGGGCAGAGCTGCTACTGACTCTCCCTGTGCCCAGCCACTCACAAGGCACCCGGGAGGATGGCGGGTTCTAGCCCTGGCCCGCCACCACAGCAGAGCATCGCAACAAGCCAGACGACCCCCCCCCCACCCCATGAGGGACCTCCATTTTCCACATCCGGACTTCCCCCTCATCAGAACTCCACCCAGCAGACCAAGACCAGCCTATCACAGCCCTGCTCATCGAGATCCACCCTGCAGCAGTCTTTTTTTTAAATCCGGCCCAGGTATACTGATCCAGAGACTCACAGACATGGGGCAGAGCTGCTACTGGCTCTCCCCTGTGCCCAGCCGCTCACGAGGCGCCCAGGAGGAATGGCGGGTTCTAGCCCTGGCCCACCACCCCAGCAGAGCCTTGCAACAAGCCAGACGAGCCCCACTCCGTGAGGGCCTCCATTTTCCACATCTGAACTTCCCCCTCGTCAGAACTCCACCCAGCAGACCAGCCTATCACAGCACGTTCATCAATAAATGCTGGATTTAGAGATGACTACAAGAGTATGCTACCCGCACAGCAGAGCCTAGCAAGCTACCCGTGTCGTATTTGCTTTTTTGGGTCACACCTAGCAATGCTCAGGGGTTACTCCTGGCTCTGCACTCAGGAATTACTCCTGGCGGTGCTCGGGGGACCATATGGGACGCCAGGGATCGAACCCGGCCGGCATAGGCCGGCCACGTGCAAGGCAAACGCCCTACCCGCTGGGCTATCGCTCCGGCCCCACCGTGTCGTATTTGATATGCCAGATAACAGTAACAATTATAGACCTCATTCCCATGACCTGATGGAATGGTTTGAGGCTCTTTATGTTCCTGGAGCAAGCAGGTGCCCTTGTGCTCTACTTGCATGAGACAGGGCGTATGGCGATGTTACTGGTACCCGCTCAAGTAAATCGATGATGAACGGGAAGACAGTGATACAGTAATTGTTCTCTCGTGTTTGTATTCCAGACTCTCCTATTTACCCCTGTGCCGCGGACCGGCTCTCAGGGAGCCTCAGACCGAGGGAGAACAAGGGCGATGGTTCAGGAGGAACCCAGGATTCGGCGATGACAGACAGACACAAACACTCAGGTGGTGGTTTGAATCTGCCGCAATTTTACTGAGGGCTTCATAGGGTTTATATATCATAAAACAATAAAGAAATTTGGTAGGGCATACACGATGAAACAAGTGAATACATGCTTGGCAGGGCATACACAATGAAACAAAAAGTGAATACATAACATAATGAAACAAAAAATGAATATATGATACCGCAACTACTTAAGCCATCTGGTTAAAATTAAACAAGGTTTCTTTGTCTTATGTCTCGCCCCAAGAACCACAGGCTTTGCAAGTCCAGAGGTCACTCTAACTTCATTTAGACAATCATAATGTTTTAGTACATCATATCCAAGGTTTTGCCCAGTATTGTGTAGCTGGTAACATATTATCCAGCAATTTCTTTTACAAGCACCAAGGCTTTCTATATCGCATTAATTTTTTCTGTAAATGGCAAATCATGAAATTCCCTGTGTTTCCTATAACTAACCTATCTCCTTCCTATATCATCGTATTTCCCTTCATATGGTAATGGTTCTAAATATCTATTAGCAATTTTTGAACTCTGTGATTTCCCTATCAACTTTCTGTTTCTGGTTTTCTCATTCCCTCCCTGTTTACTAGACTTTACTTCCATCATTAACTCTCTGATCTTCAGCTGATTCATAAAGACACCTATACTGGTAAATGTTTAATTCATAAATAGCTTGAATTACTGGAGGCACTTCATTGCTTCTGATTGTCACTTGTCACTTGTCTTCCTGTTGTTCATCGATTTGCTCGAGAGGGCACCAGTAATGTCTTCATTCGTTGGGAATGAGGTCCATTATTGTTACTGTTTTTGGCGTATCGAATACACCACGGGTAGCTTG
Organism: Cryptotis parvus; assembly: GCA_021461705.1. Classification (NCBI taxonomy): domain Eukaryota; kingdom Metazoa; phylum Chordata; class Mammalia; order Eulipotyphla; family Soricidae; genus Cryptotis; species Cryptotis parvus. The sequence goes on along the minus strand of JAJIBD010013618.1, from coordinate 28,593 downwards.
CCAGGCTCAACCATCCAGGGCCCAAGTCAGGTGACTTGCTACTATGTGGATGGATCTAGACCAGTTAGTCAGAGGGAGAGGGACAGACACAGAATAATCTTGCTGGATATCAAGAAACACAAGAGGGGGCTGGAGTGATAGTCCAGCAGGTAGGGGTTTGCCTTGCATGCAACCAATCCGAGTTCAATTCCAGCCATCCCATATGGTCCCCGAGCACTGCCAGGAGTAATTCCTGAGTGCAGAGCCAGGAGTTACCCCTGAGCATTGCTGGGTGGACCCAAAAAGCAAAAAAAAGAAAAACAGCAGGGCAATAACACACCCAAAGGCAACACTGAAGAGCAGAAAAAATGGTTACAAATTAATTTTACATAATTTAAGAGCAACAAAATGTATAGATTGCAATTACTTGAATCAATATGTGCCTAAGTACTAGGTCTAGATTTATTTTTTTTTTTTTTTTTGCTTTTTGGGTCACACCCGCGATGCTCAGGGGTTTCTCCTGGCTTTGCACTCAGGAATTACTCCCTGGCGGTGCTCGGGGACCATATGGGATGCTGGGGACCGAACCCGGGCCCGCACAGGCCAGCCACGTGCAAGGCAAATGCCCTACTCGCTGGGCTATCGCTCCGGCCCCCCAAAAATTTTTTTTACAGTTATAGAGTTGAAATTGATGAGATAAAAAAAAGCCCAATATAAAAAATAGATAAGCTTAAAATAATTTTTTTAGGTCCTCACCTAAAAGAACAAACTCATATGATACAACATATTATATGAGTTTGTTAAGTCTTTGTCTGAGGATTTACTAAACTGTTTACTAGTTGAGCCTCTGTGTTACTGCTTTTGTTTGTTGGATTTAGTTGACTTCTATTTTGTGTTCTCATCTACTTGGTGTGCTACTGAAATTTTAGTATTGAGGAATTTGGAGGTGTGGTGCGGCTGCATGGCTGCCAAGGCTCCCAAAGAAGTACAGGGGAAGGGGGAGACTGACGGCCCGCTCTGAACAGACTCCAGAGTACTCCGTTTGGACACCTGGGTACAGAAGAAATGCCAGCTTTTGTGTCGTTAGCTTTTTTCATTTAAAAATGATGATAATTCAGTTTTTGGTAAAAATATCAACCAATCATTTGCTTATGTCTACATTTCAGTTCTTTAAAAAATTTTTTTAAATAGCAAAAGGCTTGGCCAGCATCTGGTTGTGTCCTACATAGCTCCTCGGACCTGCTCGCCATGCAGGCGGCCACGCCTGCTGGACTCGAGCAAGGATTGAGGGCCTCCACTCAGTCCCCAGCCTCTGGGCTCAGTGGGTGTGGCCCTGAGCTCCAGCCACTACAGCCAACCGCCACAAGACAGAGACTCCAGATCCACAGCTGCACAGCTCGGCCTCATGGTGAGCGGCCCTATGGAGTTCCGGGAGGTCAGCTCCATGGGTTGCTTCCTCATGGGGCGGCGAGCGCTGCTGCGGGTCTGAAGTGGATGGGTCTGGATCTCTTCCGGGGTTGCAAATAAGCTGAGTCTGGCGTGGGTGGGTCTCTCTCTTCTGGGGCAACTGGCATGGAGGCGGAGGAAAGGGCAGGGTCCAAAACTCCACTCCCAGTCCGGCCAGCATGGTCTCTCCCCGCTCATGAGAGCAAACCCGTGGAGCAATGTTGGACTCAGCCAGGGGCGGGCCCGCTTACCGGGAGGTCAGCTCCATGGGTTGCTTCCACATAGGGCCGGCGAGCAGCGCAGCTGTGGGTCTGAAGTGGATGGGTCTGGATCTCTTCCGGGGTTGCAAATTAGCTGAGTCTGGCGTGGGTGGGTCTCTCTTCTTCGGGGCAACTGGCATGGAGGCAGAGGAAAGGGCAGGGCCCAAAACTCCACTCCCAGTCCGGCCAGCATGGTCTCTCCCCGCTCATGAGAGCAAACCCGTGGAGCAATGTTGGACTCAGCCAGGGGCGGGCCAAACCCCTTACCAGGAGGTCAGCTCCATGGGGTGCTTTCACATGGGGCCAGCCGAGCAGCGCAGCTGTGGGTCTGAAGTGGATCTGCTTCTGATTACTGATATTCATTTGATTCTCAGAAACACCAAGGGACATATTGATTATTAGGCAAGAGTAGAAGGTTAACAATAACATAGAGAGGACGCAGAACGTTCCAAGCCATCGGTGAGGACGGAATCAGGGAATGGGCAGTACCGGAGACATTACTCCGTTGACTGCCCAGGAACCGCCGGAGGCAACGCTGCGAGGAGCTCAGACCTCCCTTCCTGTTGTGACTGTTGAGGTGGCATTATCACACAGGCGACACCACTGTGGATGTGGCACCCCCTGCCCCCAACCCCCAGGTTCTCAGGTACAGTCTTGCTCCTCCACCTGCCTTTCCTCTCACAGCTGAGGTTCCGGGCCGTGATGATGGCAATGCTGCCCAGTACAACCCCTGCCCCTATGATGTCAGAAGGTGCCACGGTCTCATAGAGCACATAGTACTGCAGCAGCAGAGCCACCACCACCTCTGAGTGCAAGACAGCACACACCAGGGCAGGGTGGGCCTTGGTGACTGCATAGCTCACACACACAAAGGAGACCAGGGCAAGTATCCCCACAGCCCCTACACAGCTCCAAGTCAGAGGGTCAGAGGGCAGCACAGGGGTCTGCAACACAAAGAGGCCTGGCACTGCGCCCACCAGCCCCACCACGCCAAACAGGAAGGCCACTGTTGGTAGGCAAGAGGGGAAGTTCAGCGAGCGATGTACCAGCAGTCCTAGAGACAGCGCCAGGCCACCCAGGAAGGCAAGCACATAACCCAGGGCAGTGTAGAGGCCAGTGGTCCCCTCCTGCAGGGTCCCTAGTCCAGGTCCCACAATGATGATTAGTCCCAGAGTGCTGCCCAGTAGGCCACACCAGTCATAGCCGCTGGAGCCCCTGGCTCTCAAGACAGAGAGCAAGGAGAGCAGAGAAGACCGTGGAAGAACCTTTGCGAACGATGGCAGCGTTGCCGGCAGGTATCATTTGCACCGCACTGTAGGCACATCCAATGCTGAGGACGTTGAGTAGGGCGAGGCGGAAGGCCCCGACGCCGGACATCGGGAGGTCCCAACAGTGGGTCGCCACGTAGTTTAAGTATCAGGGCGATGGGAAGGTGGAAGAGGCATCGGCAGATGAGCAGCTCCAACGAGGGTAAGTGAGATGCCTGGTAAGCCATACGGAAGAAGGGGCCCACGAAGCCAGCAGGCAGACCCCCACCCAGCAGTGCCACGAGCAGGCCCTTGGTGGCATCAGAGGGCCAGCAGCGCCGGTGCGAGGGGAGGCTGGACGGAGTGGAGGGCGGTGACGGCTGGGTGAAGTCCGGCAGGTTGAAGTAGGGGTGACTGCTAGCCTGTGAGGGAGAAAAGTGCTCAGACACTAGGGCAGCCCTGGCCCAGAGGACCTGGGGTAGAACCTGGGGTCAGGCTGTGATCTGGGACCCTGTAGAAGAATAGGGGCAGGCTCTCATTTTCCCCTATCCTGAAGGCAGCTCTCTTTTGAGAAAGAATTGGGAATTAGAAGGGCATGAAAGGGGCCAGAGCGATAGCCTGGCCTTGCACACTGCTCACCCAGTTCAGTCCCCAAGCACAGCCAGGTGTAATTCCTGAGCCCAGAGCCAGTAGTAACTCCTGAGCATCCCAGGGTGTGACACAAAAAGGCAAAAAAGAATGGAAGTGAAAGTTAAGAGTGTAGACCTCGGGGCCAGAGCGATAGCCCAGCGGGTAGGGCGTTTGCCTTGCGCCGGCCGGCCTGTGCCGGCCTGGGTTCGATCCCCGCATCCCATATGGTCCCCCGAGCACCGCCGAGAGTGATTCCTGAGTGCAGAGCCAGGAGTAACCCCTGAGCATCGCCGGGTGTGATTCCTGAGTGCAGAGCCAGGGAGTAACCCCTTTTGGGTGTGACCCAAAAAGCAAAAAAAAAAAAAAGAGTGTAGACCTCGAACACTGGCTGTTCTGTTTGCCAGGAGGGGAAAAGAGAAGGCTGCTATGTTGGTCTGAGCAGAGGAGACAGCCTTAGATATTGGTGTGATGTCACAGATCCCAGGGACCTTTGGGTCCATCAGTATGAATTTCATTTCAAGGTCAGCTGGGAAGTTTCAGGGGAGGAGAGAAAAGGGAGCAGCTACATCAGGGGCCAGACTCACTGGGCCCCACACTCACCATCTTTCCTTGGCTTCTCTCCTCCTGGCTCAGGGGGCCTGGGCCTCACAGATCCAACCATTGTGACCTGGTTGGAGTGGAGGGTCGGGTTCTTTCCCTGGAACCTTCCTGGGGGTGGGGGTGGGGATGGGGAGGGTAGCTTTATATATATATATGTCTCCATGACTCCCGAGTTGACCCTGTTCTTTTTTAGGACTATCCCTCTGATGATCTGATGAGACTTCTTGGCTGTAAATTCATTTAAGCATTCAGATATTTTTTTTCTCTTTGGGTCACACCTGGTGATGCTCTGGGATTAATCCTCTTAGGAATTATACCTGGCCGTGCTCAGGGGATTGGACCGGGTCGCCCAAGTGCTAGGCAAACGCCCCACCCACTGTACTATTGATCCAGCCCCATTTCAGAAAGATTTTATTTATTTTTTTTTGTTTTTTGTTTTTTGGGTCATACCTGGCAACTCTCAGGGGCTCTGCACTCAAATTACTCCTGGCGGTGCTCAGGGGACCATATGGAATGCCAGGGATCTAACCTGGGCCAGCATGGGCCGGCCTCGTGCAAGGCAAACGCCCTACCCCTGGGCTATCGCTCCGGCCCCTCAGAAAGATTTTAAAGTAGCCTTTCAGGGTTGCCGTGCCTTCATCTCCTGCTTTGAATTTTTTGACTATCAGGGACTACCCATCTGGTGTTTCAGGAATGTGTTTCTCCTGTGTGCTCTTCTGCTGCAGGACACTTAAAAGCCTAGGCCTCTGCATCTGCCCTGGATTGCCTCCTGCAGGTCACTTCATAGATAGGGGGGTAGTCTAAATGTGGCAGTCTTATCTGACCATGTATTCTATACTGGCTGGTATAAATATTCTCCCATGCTACCACAATCGTCGTGGGACTAGCTAGATCTTACCAGCATATTTGCCTGGCCACGTTGGATCTCTAAGTAATTAGACCAGAGAGAAATGATGTTTGTCTCCAAGCAAGCAAGCATGGCTCCCTGATAACTCAAAGGCAACTAAAATACAAAACTACCATGAAGTAGATGAGACTCTTGTGAAGGCTTGGAGAAATAATTAACTGGCATTAGTATAGTCTTTGGTACAGAGACATGCCATCTCAGAAACCCCCTTCTCTACCCTATAAAGGCATTTCCAGGCAGATCTTGGCTCAAGGAATTAGGTGAGGTGCTGGGAGAAATTACCTGAGGGCATTTGACCCTTCCTGCCAGGGAAGTTACATTTAGCTTATAGCTCCTCCCAGCTCTGCTAGGAGGCTCTGAATTAGCTCTGGGTCCTTGTAAACAGCTAGAAGGCCTCCTGAAGTTGCTACATTTCTACAGAGCTATTTTCCTGTTTTCATCTCTAGATAACCCAGCCCAGAATGGGCTGGGCTGGGGAGCTTGGGCGGATTTCTAGCTATAAAATAAGCTGCAAGCAGAAAGAAGCCCCTTCTTTTTTCCCCTTTTGCCATTTAGGCTTCCCTTGGCGTTTCGCTTCTCCATCCCTCTCCATTCTGTGTTGGGCCTCAACACGTGATGGCAGCCATCTTGGCCTACACCTGGCTGGGGCCTAGCTTGGAACCCAGAGTCCGGAGGTTTTCCCTGCTATTGGATTGTATATTGGAACCTGTGATAGTAAAGCCTTTTAAAACTGCATTGGTGGGGCCGGAGCGATAGCCCAGCGGGTAGGGTGTTTGCCTTACACGCGGCAGGCCTGTGCCGGCCCGGGTTCAATCCCGGCATCCCATATGGTCCCCTGAGCACAGCCAGGAGTAATTCCTGAGTGCAGAGCCAGGAGTAACCCCTGAGCATCGCCGGGTGTGACCCAAAAAGCAAAAATAAATAAATAAATAAATAAAACTGCATTGGATTCCTGAGTTCATCCATTCCCTGCTGGCTTCGGAGGTAGAAGGGAACTCGCTTCCCGGCACTGTCGCCCCCGGCACTCTTCCACCTGGTTTTTGTTGGTATCCTCTCAGGAGACCCCACCACAGGCTTCTGTACTTACATATGAAAGAGAGCAGCCACCCCCTTTCCCAACCAGGGCAGGCCTACTCATGGAAAGTTACCAATTTAGGGCCTGAGTGACCTTTTCATCTTGAAGTAACCTTTTCATCCTGTTATCTACAAAAGGCCCAGAACAAATTCCTGTTAGAGGTTAGGGAGACCCCCGCCCAGAACCTGCTATCTGGCCTGAATTGCCTGAATTGCATTCCTGCAGGTACGCATAGCCATTGCTACCTATAATCCCACACGTGTGTCTAGCCGCACCAAATATAGAAGTATTGAGTGTGACCTGATTGGTAGTGATGGTTACTTGTTACAAAGTGATTGGCTGCCTGAGCACAGACCTTGATGTAATATTTTAAACCTATTGGATGGTTATGCGCGGGCTTTTCTGTAGCGGCGGGAATTATCTCTTAAAAGATCCTCCCTGGAAGGGCTCGGGGCTCTTAGCCGCTGACTGCTTGTGGTCATGCTATGAGCCCGGGATACTCGAATATTAATAAAAACCCTTGCTTTTGCATAGGACCCGGTCTCTCAGAGTTTTCCTTGAGAGGTGTGGCATTCCGAGGCTCCCAGTCAGTCACCCCATCGGGTGGCCAACTCTTTCATTTGGGGGCTCGTCCGGGATCGGGAGTTGAGGACCCCACCTAGCCAGGATCTCCCTGATAAGACCATCTGGGTAAGTTTGGTGCCTTTTCCACCGTGATCGCTAGATTAGTGTGCCGGCTGGCTCAGGGACTCTCGAGGTGACTGTCAGATTGAGTCAGCAGGCCAGGCGTAAGTCTAGCTACTGTTCTCCCCGACTGTGGTGAACAGACATGTTCCAGGACCACAGGTTTCAACCCTGGGGAAGCCCCAGTGGTGGTGGAGATCCAGGGACTCCCGGAGGACTCCGTCTGGGGGAAGGAGACACCAACGCCTCCCTCCTCCTTCCAAGTCGAGAGTGAGAGAAGTCCGGGTTCGAGTCCTGGCCTCAGGGTGAGTCCTGAGAAAACCTAGGTGTGTAACCCAGAAACAGCAGGTTGGCTCCCAACATCGAGGGATTCTCTTGAGCTCATCACGGCAGTCTAAGTAAACGCTATTCAGACAACAGAAAATTCCAAATCCGGATTGTGAGAGTGGTGAGTGTGGGGTGAGTCTGAGTGAAAGGAGGACCGGTCCGCGTGATTGAAAAGAGAGTGTGAAACTGTGTGAAATAATCTCTGTCCTATTTGTAATTGTGATCTGTGTATGTTTGGTTATTGACATCATGCACTCCGAGGAATTACATTTCTCTCCCCTTCCCACCTCACATAAGCCACCAGTGAGGCCCGCCTACATCATTTTGGCTACTGCAGCAGGATGTTGCAGTGGCAGTGAGGAGTTCCACCCGAAGGAGGTAATCAGTGAAAATCTGCAGAGAAGGTATGCTCCTCGGAAATCTCTAGGGGAACAGGGAGGAATGTTATAACCTCTGTGTCAGTGTGTGTATATATGAGCATCCTGATAGGTTCTCCTATCAGGCGTGAGTCTGTGGCTCCACGATTGGCACCCTTAATGTCCCACAAAGGTTACGGAGCCCGAGTGGGCTGTCTGCCAGGAAGAACATATGGTCTATGGTGGTGCTGACCTAGTGGTCAGCTGCAAGTCACAACTGCTGAATCCGTTATGGCTAAGTTCTTCACTGGCTAGACAAGCAACTGAATGGTCTCTGTAAAGAGGCACCCCTCCTTTGTCTGTCTCGGCGTCACCTATCACTATGGGAGGAATGGGGAGGAAACTCACTAGTGAAAGATTCTAGGAAACCAAATTTCAGGTAGCAGTCCTTTTCCCTCTCTCCCCTTACTAGCAAGAGAACTGGCTAGAGCACACCTGGAGGTCAATTGGGGAGCTAAGCAGCTTTTAGCCCCAGGCAAAGAAAAAAAAAAGGGTAAACGACTAGGAAGGAAAACCTCCCACCAAGACAGAAAGGCAGAATCTAGTAAGAGATGCAGCAAATGTCAGCAAGGCCACAGAAGGTAGCAAGCAAGCAAGACAGAACTTTTCTTCTTCCGATCTCGTAGAAGCCCATGGCAGGTTAGGTCCAGCTCCACACACAGGTCGTGGTCGTGGTGGATGCCCAGGAGGGCCCCAGGGACGCCTGTAGTAATGCAGAGATCACTGGTCGAGACGCCACAGCATGATGATTCTCTGAATTAGTGGCCAGCATGAGAGGGGTTAGAGTCCCCTCTGGAGTGGCTTATGGGAGAAGTTAGAGTCCCCCTTGGGTTGCTTGTTAAAACACTGAACCTCCTCCAACTAGGTGGCCTAAGCAAAAGCATCTTAAGGATCTTTGTAATAACACATGGCCTGAGTATGTATCTAACATCCAGGCCTTCATGGTATTGTACCAGGCTTTGCAAAGAAAAGGAAAATGTCAGATTCGCTGCATGTGTGTCTTGGAACTAAAGGAACCAGAACCGAACCCCACACCAATTGCACAGGCAGGAACCTGAGGCTTCAGTCTTGCCTCCAGCCCTGCTGCCACCTGTGGAGCTTGCAAAAGGCTTCCCAGGAGGCGAGGGCTACTGCTGTTAAGGAGCCCTTCCTCTTCAGGGACCACCTCTGGCAGCTCAGGTTTCCCCTCATAGATCTAGGCTTCCTAGAGAAGAACAGCTCAGCGAAAAGATACTTTGCAGGAAAGCCCACTATGCCCACAGTGGTCTAACGCAACTCAGGAGTGTAGTTCTCCCCTAGAAGGGGCTAGTGAAGCAGGGTGTATTAAAAAAAAAAAATTGTAACAGATTGGAAATAGCTCAGGCATCTCTCCCCTGAAGTCTGGCCCAGCAGGGTGCACTCCAGAGCTGAGCCTCTTATCATTTCAAACCGGCTAGACCACCCAAGAGTTTTCCCTAAGGGAAGTGGCTAAGGGAGAAGCCAGCAGAGTGAAGGTCCATGTGCCCTTCTCAATGAGCTTCACTGAGGCAAGCAGCAGCCTAGGGACAGAGGAATTTCCAGCTCTAACCTTTGCTTTTGAGTTCACCTGGAATAAAAGATCCAGAGTGGGATTATCAATACCTGATATATTAAACTCTATGTTCTATTTTTTTTTTTTTTTTTGCTTTTTTGGGTCACACCCGGCAATGCTCAGGGGTTTCTCCTGGCTCTGCACTCAGGAATTACTCCTGGTGGTGCTCGGGGGGACCATATGGGATGCTGGGGATCGAACCCGGGCCTGCACAGGCCGGCCGCGTGCAAGGCAAACGCCCCTACCCGCTGGGCTATCACTCCGGCCCCTATTTCTACAGATCTTTATGCTTCTTTTGAGTAGGTCTAACAGCAAATTGGTAAATTACACTTCGTTGTGAGTAAAAGTGAAATATATGCTTTTCTCTCTTGTACTTCAGTACGCTTTTAATGTTTCATGGCACTGTGTTGGTTTGCATAAACTTAGACAAAAATATTTCCTTTCTGTAATAGGGCCTAGCCCTCATGCAGACAGGAAAGCCAGTATGGGACCCCAAGGCCCACTTCCAGGGAAAACAGGAGTCAAAGGGATTGGTCTAAGTGACAGGGAGCAGGTAGTTATAACAGGTACAGTTACAAGTACCTTACAAACCTCAGGGAGACCCTAAAGGCAGGCCAGCTCAAGGAAAAACCTAATATCATCTCTGCTGTGAAGAACGAGGAATCTGTCAATCTGTGATGACTGACAACTGCCTGGGCCATGCAACAAGGAAGGCTGCTGCAGTAGGGAACGGCTTCAGTCCCAAAGAGTGATGTGGTCACTCTCTGCTCCACCCAGAAAAAGAGGCTCGAGGTCATCACCTGTAGCTCATCATGGAACCTGATCTTCATGTTATGACCAAGCCTGGGGTAGCCCTGACATAACAGGTAAAAACATTTTTCCCTGCTCTGCCTTAGCCAATCCCCAGGACTTCTTGGTAGTAACAGGGTACCCTAAGTGAAGAGTTCTCCAGTCTTGCTGTGTTTATGCAAAAGAACCAGTCAGGTTTATTAAGTCATTTGACAAATTTAAGGTAAAGGTGGAGAGAAAACCATATTTCTATAACTTTTGTAAAGATCAGATTCTAAATCTACAGAAAGGTAATTGATAAATGTATCCAAATACGCTTGATTTAAAGGTAACCCCTTGGCTAATCCAGGTAGACCAGGAACATTAGCTAAAAGGCAGACACTCTTAAGTTTGCTAATAGGCCAAGGGTGTTCAAGTTTACATCCAAATCAGTTGGATGTTTATTCTTAGTTCTATGAGTACACAGTCATTTGGAAATTCTAAGATTCATAAGGATTTTAAAAGCTTTTTATTCTTGAGCCATCATGGTACCAATACCTCATCCAGTAACATTAGGGAATAACAATTGTCCATGGAAAGGGACAAAACAGGGCAGTTTAGAGTAACTCAGAACTGTGTTTTATGTGTCATAAATCTTAAGGATTGACAATTTGACTTTGTGCAAATGTTCAGATGATCAGCGTATAGTCATCTATTGGTTCTAACACATTCAGTGAGAGGGGCAAGGCTTTTCTATGTTGTACAAAAAGCCAGAGAGGTGGCTTGGTGTTTCTATGAGAAAAAATCTGGACACAAAATGTTTGCTTCAATTTATGTTACCTTAACACTGTGTTTTCTAAAACAGCAAAGTATTCTGCCCCTCACTAGGGCAAGAGGGACTTTTTACTCCTCCAGAGCCTAATCATTTCTAAGTAATGTTCTTAGCCTAATTGATCTGATCTTTTCTTGCAGATAATAATAACTTCAGAAAATCTGATCCATTCATTGCATGGGACCCATTTGGAGATTTCACCCCTTGGTAGTGATGGTTACTTGTTACAAAGTGATTGGCTGCCTGCGCACAGACCTTGATGTAATATTTTAAATCTATTGGATGGTTATGTGCGGGCTTTTCTATAGTGGCGGAATTACCTCTTAAAAGATCCTCCGGGCCCGGAGCCATAGCCCAGCGGGTAGGGCGTTGCCTTGCACGCAGCCGGCCTATGCCGGCCTGGGTTGATCCCCAAAAAAAGATCCTCCCCTGGAAGGGCTCGGGGCTCTTAGCCGCTGACTGTGGTCATGCTATGAGCCCGGTATACTCGAATATTAATAAAAACCCTTGCTTTTGCATAGGACCCGGTCTCAGAGTTTTCCTTGATAGGTGCAGCGCTCTGAGGCTCCCAGTCAGTCACCCACCCCATCAGGTGGCCAACTCTTTCAACATATATACGTGTACAGAAATGGATATTTTTGCCGGTGGGGACAAAAATACCAGGCCATATTCATGTATCCTGGTATTCATTTGAGTGTGCCTGCCTATAGGGGCCAGAACCTTCCTGGCCCGTGCTCTGGGTGGGGGGTCGCTTTGCATTTATGAGGAAAGTGCTTGCGCATGTCCAGGGCTGGCCCTCTGAGCTACTGCGTGGAGCGCAGGGCTTTAGGGGGCCCCACTGGGCCTGAGTTGGGTAGCCTGCCATGAAGAGAGAGAGAGAGAGAGAGAGAGAGAGAGAGAGAGAGAGAGAGAGAGAGAGAGAGAGAGAGAGAGAGTGTGTGTGTGTGTGTGTAGGGCTTGTGTGCACCGCCAAGTGAAGGGCATGTGGGGAGGGGTCCGTCTTCATAGGAAATGGCTAGTCGTACGGCCCTGCGGGTACTGCACTAAAACCCGCGCCCAGCCTCGGTGTCCACACGTCCGGCCACCCTGCGCAGCACCCTTTCGGTTGCAGGGATCCGTCCGAGCGACGGGCTGGGGTCGCGCTTGCTGTGCGCCGAGCCGGGAGCCCGGTGGTGGTGCGGCTGCGCTGCGCCGGCCTCGTCTCGGCGGCGGCGGCGCTGGGGGGACTGTTTCCGGGGTGGGGGGTGGGGGTAGGACCGGGGCGGGGGGAGCCGATGATGTCAGCGGCGGCGGCGGCGGCGGCCGGGCCGGGGGCCGGGCGCTGGGGGCCGGGGCCGGAGCCGGAGCCGGAGCTGGAGGCGGGCGAAACCCGAGCGGCCGGGGGCGGCCACAGTGATGAGCCGGGCCTGGCGGACGCGGCGCCATCGCAGTCAGGTGGGCCCCAGGGCGAACCGGGCAGGGCCAGGGCGGACCGGAGCAAACAGCCGGGCCCCCTCCCGCTGCCCGGCGCCGCGGGGGCCCGGGCCGCGCCCCGCCCCGGGACCGCTGCCCTTCGGAGTTGACCTGGGGGCTCAGGGGTCGAGCGTTCCGGCTGGCCCCGCCCCCGGCGCGCTGGGCGCTGGGGGGCGACTCTGTGGGCCCTGGTACCGCGGGGGCGGGGGGCGAGCGCCGGGGCCGTGAAGGGGCCGCGCGCAGTTTCCCTCGGAAGGGTTAATTCTGCAGCCCGATGCCCCCCCCCCCGTGGGGCAGGTTGAGGCCGGGGGTGGGGGTGCGGCGAGCCCGGGGGGAGGGCCGTGCGGAGCTGCTCCGAGGGCGATGGCGTAGGAGCCAGACGGGGAGGGCGGGCCGCCGAGCGCCGGGAGTTGGGGTGCGCGGGGGCGCAGGGCTAGCCGGGACCCTGGAGCCGCGCGCCGTCGGGTCCGGAGTTGTGGCCGAGTTCTGGAGCCTCGGTGTCGCCTGCTGTTAGGGGCAAGGTAAACCTCTCCCTGGCAGCCAGAGGAACGGGCAGGGCTGTCCCTGGCCCTGGGGACAGAAAGCCAGATGGAGGGGTGTTGAGTGTCGTGGGCAGAATCACAAGATGTAACCTGTGGTTTGGGGTGACAGGCCCCAGTTCAAAAATAAGGAATATGCTCGGAGTTAGATGAGAGAGTTTGTGTGCTTTTATTTCAGCATGTGTACATGTATGTGTCTTGGGTTGCACGTATGAACTACTTAGGAACTTGTTTTCTGCGTAGCTGTCTGCTCGGTGCGTTGTGGAGGCACCAGACGCAGGGGCCGGTTAGACAACCGTCTGAGTTCGAAGGGGCCTGTCTGAGTCCCATTTCTGTGGCCTGGCTGAGGTGTGGTTCACTCATGGGGTGTATGGGCGCCGGATGGTTTGTGTGTGAGAAGCAGTCGCCCGGCGGGGGTGGGGTTGCGTGTCTAGAACTCGGGTCTGCGGATCGTGTGGGAACCGGAAGGAAACCCCAAGGGGTCGCAGGCACGAGGGCAGCCAGGGGCTTCAGGTGGAACGTACAGGTTGTTTTTATGGGATCCTGGACAGCTGAGCGAGGGGAAGATTATGTGTTTGTAACATTCTCCACTGTGTTCTTTGGTGACGTTGTTTGTGGGGAGCCTGTTGGCGCTCTTGGGCCGGGAGGCAGGCTGGTCAGAAAACACTTGTAGGGCGGGAGGTGGCGTGACAAGGGCAGTGTGGGCCTCAGACTCCAGAGATCAGCCCTGAGCTGCGTGTGCATGCCTGCCTTGTGTCTGAGCGGCCCTGTGGGGCTGCGGAGGAAGAGGGGACGTGTTGCGAAGAAGGCAGGGAGAGGAATTCGCGGCCGAGCGAGTGAGGGTGGGACTCACGGGGGTGCTGCCGTGCTGCCCAGTTCCCGTGTGTGCAGGGGCTATGTGTTGGCCCCTCACTGGCCCTGCCCGCATGTCAGGGTCACTGGGAGGAGAGGCCTGGCGGCTGGAAGGGAACTGAGCTGGGACAGTGACTCCACGGCCATGCTTACGTAAAGGACAGGTGTGACTCTTGTCACTGAAATGGAAGAAACGTGAAGTCCTTAGTCTCCTCTTGCTGCTTCGCCCTCTCTAGCCCCCTGTGCCTCTCTCTCCGTTCCCCGCTCTCCTGTGACGCACAAACACTGGGCCACCCCGGCGCCTGAGAAGGGTCCAGAAAGGGAATGGAATTCGCTCATGAGGCAGATTCCTCAAAACAGGTTTTCCTCACCTTTGGGGCTGTGTGTGTGTGTGTGTGTTGCAGATGTGCCTGGGACTGTGTGGAAACTATGCATGTGTGTGTCAGGTATGCACACAGCTAAGACTGCCAGCCGTGACAGGGGTGGATAGGCATGGGGGGTCTGGATTAAGGGGTGCCAGCTGCTCCGTGAGGCCCAACAGGTGCGCACCGTGGTCTGGTAGAACGGAAGTTCTAGGCTAGAACTGAGCAGTATATGGCCCGACAACTCGCTTCTGGCATTTTCCTAAGTAAGCCTTAGTTTTTCATCTTTAAGATGGGGCCCATTATCTACCAGATCAACTTACCAGCAGGGTTGTAAATAAGAGGCTCATGGGTAATGTACCAGGAAAGTAGCTGTAGGTCTGGTTAGGTTTGATTTGGGTTCTGGGGGTTACTTTTTTGTGTTTGTTTTGGGCAATACCCAGCAATGCTCAGGGGTTACTCCTGACTGTACTCAGGAGTCACTCACTTCTGGTGGTGCTCGGGTACTGTAGGAAATGCTGAGGATCTGGCCAGAGCGATAGCACAGCGGGTAAAGGCGTTTGCCTTGCGCACCCAACTCCGGTTCAATCCCCGGCATCCCACATGGTCCCCTGAGCACCGCCAGGAGTAATTCCTGAGCTTAGAGCCAGGAGTAACCCCTGAGCATTGCCAGGTGTAACCCAAAAAAAAAAATATGCTGAGGATCAAACCCGTGTCGGCCATATGTAAGACAAGAGCCTTACTCACTGTACTCTCTCTCTGACACTTAGGGATTATTCTTGGCTGTATGCTAAGGGATGTTCCTGGCAGTGCTCTGAAACCATATGCAGTGGTTGGGATTGAAGTGGGGTTGGCAGTGTGCAACGAATGTGTCTTAACCGCTGTACTCCCTCTCTCAAGCCGTGCAGTTTGGAGGTTGTGTCTGCCTGCCACTGTCAGCCTTCTGCAAGCACTGCACCTCTTAATGGGGTTTGGCTGATAATAATAGCAGTAAACACTTCATTTAGCATGTACTGCATATCAGGCACTATTGTCAGTGCTTTCCTACATGGTTATTCAGTCTTTGTAAGACCCCCATGGAAGTGAATGTTCTAATTACATTTCTTTTCAAATGAGATCACTGAGACTCATAAGCGAATTTGCCCAACGCCATAGCTAGTTAGAAGTAAAACTGATTTTTTTTTTTTTTTTTTGGTCTTTTTTGGGTCACACCCGGCAATGCTCAGGGGTTTCTCCTGGCTCCTGCACTCAGGAATCACTCCTGGTGTTGCTCCGGGAACTATATGGGATGCCGGGGATCGAACCTGGGCGGGCATGGGTCGCCGCGTGCAAGGCAAATGCCCTACCTGCTGGACTATTGCTCTGGCCCTGAAACAATTTGAACCTGGAAGTCAGATCCCAGTTTCCATGCTCTTAAAACTATACACACACACACACACACACACACACACACACACACACACACACACACACACACATATTTCTGTTTGAGTCATACCCAGCAATGTTAAGGGCTCACTCCTGGCTCTGAACTCTGGAATTGCTTCTGGCGGTGCTGGAGGGACCATAATGGGATGCCAGGAATTGAACCCTGAGCAAAGAACCAGGTCAGCTGCATGCAAGGCAAACCTGTACCCACTGGACTATCACTTGGGCCCCTAAAACTGTAGATTCTTTCTGTGGGCCTCTGCAACCCCTCACCACACACACACACACACACACACACACACACACACACACACTTCTCCCCAGTTTCTGCATAATTTAGGACCTCTACAAATCCATATATATCTTTCCCCTTTAAGTTTCATCAGTAAATGCTCGAGATGAGAGCCTTCTACTGAGACTATATCACTTTATGCGGCAGAGCCTGGCAAGCTACCTGTGTTTTATTTACTTGTTATGCCCCAAAACTAGTAACAATTATGGACCTCAGTTCCATAACCTGAAGAATGGTTTTCGGGCTCTTCCTGTCCCTGTAGCAAGCAGATGCCCTTGCTTGTGGCAGGAGTAATGGAGATGTTACTAGTGCCCACTCGAGCAAATCGATGAACAATGGGAAGACAGTGATACAGTGATTATTATTTTGGCTTTTTGGATCACACCCAGTGATGCTTAGGGGTAACTCCTGGCTCTGCATTCAGGAACTAGTCCTGGCGGTGCTTGGGGGGCCATATGGGATGCCGGGGATGTAGCTGTGCTATAGCTCCAGCCCCTGTCCAAATCCTTTTTAGAAGACTAGTGTGGTTAGACAGTGACTCAGAGCTTCTCAGCCTAGGGACAGAGAACCTAATATCTTTCGCTAGATACTGACCATACGGACACAGAATGTTAATGAGCCAGGGAAAGGCGAGCTTGTCCTTGTCCTTTAGGTCAGGGAGGGCCAGGAAGAAGGTGGCGCATGTGTTAGATCCTAGCAGGCGAATAAGCATGGAGACTTTGCAGCTGAAGGAAATGGCAGCTGCTTGGATGAAGACTAAACACAGGCAAGGTTAGAGAGGAAGGTTGCACTAGGCCAAAGCCCTTGAAAGCCTGTTTGAGGAATTTGAACTTTATTTTGGAATCAGTAAGGAGGACCTGTGAAGATTTCAGAGCCCAGGAATGATCCTACCTGAGGAAGGTAAACCAAAGACAAGAATAAGCTGGGAGTCATGGTCAGGAGCCATGAAAGTGTGAACCATGGACTGAACTATTTGGAGGCCAGAGGCATGTTCAAAGCTTTCAGGGCCATTCCCAAGCCAGATCTCGTACTGGCCAAGGTGTGGTGGCCACTGGATATAGGAGGGTGGATACAAAGGGTGAAGTCAGATAAGACCCAGATAGCACTCAGCACATGAGACCCCAATTGTGCGGTCATTTCTATGGGTGCCATAGACCCTTTTAGGACAGTGTATATGGATAGGGAAAAGAATAGCACCTGGCTTTAGGTGGGTCTGCATTTGATATTTTTGGGGAACATGAGGTGGACTACTCCCTGCAGTGATCAGGGCTTACAACCAGCTCTGCTCAGGGATCACCCCTTACAGTGCTCAGGAAACTATATGGTGGTGCCAGGGATCAAATTGGGTAAACCACGTGCAAGGCAAAAGCCCTGAACTATCTCTTAAGTTCTTCATTTGAATTTTTTTTTCTTTTTTGGGTCACACCCGACAATGCTCAGGGGTTTCTCCTGGCAGTGCTGGGGACCATACGGGATGCTAAGGATCAAACCTGGCTCAGCCGCTTGCAATGCAGATACCTTATTTATCCTCTTTGCTATCGCTTCAGCCCCCTGCATTTGAATTTTTTGTTTTGTTTCTTGGGGCCACACCCTACTGTGCTCAGGGTATATTCCTGACTCTGTGCTCAAGGATCACTCAGGCAGTGCTCAGGGGACCATATATGGTAGGGGATGGAACTCAGGTCAACTTCTTGCAGGGCAAGTCTCTTAGCCACTGTGCTATCTCTCGGGGCTCCTGCGTTTGAATTTTGACTGCTGTTCACAAGCATTGTGACCTTGCACAAAGGATATCTCTGCGCCTCGGTTTCATCAACTATAAATTGTGATAATAGAAGTACTTAGGTGGCTGGCTATTTTCAGGAAATCTTTAAAGGAGGCAGTGCACATAAGTGTTTCAGGTAATGTATGGGTGCCCCAGAGGTGGCAGTTTATCTCCCTTATTTGCAGTTCCTGACCAGCTCAGTCCAACCCAAGATGGTTTCTTTCCTGAGCTGGGACATTTTTCAGGTAGGCTGGTTTAGTTTTGTTCATGTGTTGCCAGGATTGAATCTAGGGCCTCACATATGCCAGATAGATATTCTACTACTGAGCTACCTCCCTGGCCCCAAACACCCTGAGAAAGCCAAAAGGCCTTTCTGAGAATTGGGGTAATCCACACATAGTCATAGCTAGGTAGGCACCAAGCCCATAGGCCTGCCGAAGGCATGAGTGCGGCTGGATTCGGACCTTTGCGTTTACCTATGCGGGCCTGCTACTTCCCTCAAGGAAGGTAGGAAGGACTCTAGTTACTTTTCTTTTTTGTTTTTTTTGAACCAAAACCTGTGGTACTCAGGATCTACTCACGGCTCTGAGCTTGGGACAAAGCCAGGTGGTGCAGTTACTTCTAGCGGACACCATGTGACACAGGAAATCCTACCTCGGCCTCCCACATGCTGAGGTAGCTCAGCTTATTGAGCTGGGGTTTGTTGTTGTTGTTGTTGTTTTTTGGTCACACCCAGCAATGCTCAGGGGGTTACTCCTGGCTCTGCACTCAGTAATTACTCCTGGCAGTGCTCAGGGGACCGTATGGAATGCTGGGAACCTAACCCCGGTTGGCTGCGTGCAAAGGCAAACACCCTACCCATTGTACTATCACTCTGTTCCCTTGGGCTGTCTCTCTGAGTCTCTCTATTTTCACCAAAGTTCCAGGTGGTTAGTGTAGGTTGTGGTGGATACCGTTGAAAGAAAATTGCTGGGGCTGGAGTGATAGTCCAGCGTGGCCAGCCGCGTGTAAGGTGAACACCCTACCCGCTGGGCTATCGCTCTGGCCCGACCCTGGATGGTTGTTGGTCTGAAATGAAAAAAAGACTGGGCAGACTGGGCCCCCCTGGGATGAATCCAGAGCCTGGCAAGCTACCTGTGGTATATTCAATATGCCAAAAATAGTTAATAATAATAGACCTCCTAAAAAGCAAAAAAAAAAATAAAAAAGGGGAGGGGGCGGGAGCGATAGTCCAGCGGTAGGGCGTTTGCCTTGCGCGCAGCCGGCCCATGCCAGCCCGGGTTCGATCCCCGGCATCCCATATGGTCCCCCAAACACCGCCAGGAGTAATTCCTGAGTGCAGAGCCAGGAGAAACCCCTGAGCATCTCCGGGTGTGACCCTAAAAAGAAAAAAAAAAAGGACCTCATTCTTAATGAATGGAGACATTACTGGTTCCCGCTTGAGCAAATAGATGAACAATAGTAAGACAAGTGATGCAAGTGACAAGTGACAGGATTAAATATAATATGTTTATGTTTACTGGGTTAAATATATAAGGATACAACTTTAAAAAAATACAAGTGTGGGGCTAGAGAGATAGCATAGGGGATAAGGCTCTCTCTTTGCATGCAGCTGAACCCAGTTTTTTGGTTTTTGGGCCACATCCAGTGGTGATCAGGACTTACTCCTGGCTTGGTGCTCAGGGGTCACTTCTGGCTCCTGACTGGGCTCAGGGGGACCATATAGGGTTCTGAGAATAGAACCTGGTTGGCCACATACAAGGCAAGTGCCATACCTCCTCCAGCCCCCTCCACTCCAGTTTGATCCCCAAGCACCCCCAGGAGTGATCCCTAAGCACAAATGAGGAGTAAGCCCTGAGAACTGCTGGGTGAGTTCCAGAACAAAATAAAAGTGAACAGGGCCAGAGAGATAGTATTGGAGGTAATAAGACAACTTTTCTTGTATGCAGCTGGTCCCAGTTTAAATCCTCAACAGCACAATAGTTCCCTAAGCACTGTTAGGGGTCAGGTACTGCCCAAACACTGCCTGAGCACCGAGCCACGAATAGCCCCTGACCAATGCCCCGCCAAAATATACAAGTGAATAATAATAACCAAACAAAGAAGTATGTAAGGTGAGCTATAGGACCCTGAGTACAAGAGCTTCTGTCCCCTTGAAGTTTGGGTGCACTAACCTTCTGACATGGGTATGTCACAAATCCGGAATCTTGGGGGCTAGAGCAATAGGTGTTTGCCTTGCACGTAGCCAACCCAGGTTCGATCCCCAGCATTCCATATAGTCCCCCAAGCACCGCCAGGAGTACTTCCTGAGTACAGAGTCAGGAGTATCCCTGGGTGTGACCCAAAAAGGCAAAAATTAAAAAAAAAACATAGAAACGAGATCTCTCAGAACCTGTAGTGTAGGAATTTTTTTGTTGGGGCTGGAGCAATAATCCAGTAGAGAGGGGCACTTTCCTTGCATGGGGCGACATGCTTTCGATTGCCACATCATCCTTCAAACTGCCAGGATTAATACTTTTTTTTTTTTTTTTTTTTTGCTCTTTGGGTCACACCCGGTGATGCTCAGGAGTTACTCCTGGCTCTGCACTCAGAAATTACTCCTGGCGGTGCTCGGGGGACCATATGGGATGCTGGGGATCGAACCTGGCAGCGGGATAGTCTGGCTGCGTGCAAGGCAAATGCCCTACCCGCTGAGCTATCGCTCCGGCCCCGCCAGGATTAATTCTTGAGTGCAGAGCCAGGAGTGATCCCTGAGCAATGATTCCTGAGGTTACCCAAAAAACTCCCAAAATAAAATAAAAAGTTTGTCTTGTTTCATTTGGGGACCACACTCAGCGTGCTTAGGGGCTATTTCCACTTCAGTGCTTGTGGGGGATTCTCCCAGCAGTGCCAGAGATTGAACCTGGATGCCCTCACGCAAAGCATACATTTAGCACTCACCCATTTTTATGGAGCTTTTATTCTGTAAGCATAATCAATTTTCGGAGGGGCCACACCCAGCGATGCTCGGGTTATTCCTGGCTCTGCACTTAGGAATCACTCCTGGCAGTCCTTGGGGAACCATGAGATGCTACGGCTTGAACCTGGTTGGCCACATGCAAAGCAAGCAAGTGCCCTCCTCTATTGTTGCTTTGGCCCCCAAGCATATTCAATTATTAACTTGATCTCTAGTCCCTATTCCCACACAGAATGAAAAAGAATTTCAAGCTTCTAGTCATGGCTTGGTCTTCTGTTGACAAGCCCTGCTCCTACAGCTATTTGAGAACTCACTGGAACAAAAGATATGCCTAGCACCCAGGAAATCCCAAAGATTTTAGGAATTCTTTATCAGGACAGGTCAAAGACCAACTAATAGAATAAAAGATGCTTTTTGCACCCTGTTATTTGAGAAATGACAATTTTAGGAGCTGAGTCGTGATTGGGACAAATGTACAGATTCAGATTCATGATGTAAAATCGCCAGGAGCTTGGGCTTTGGAACCAAACATCCTGGAGGCCAATCTTCCGAACCTGTCACATAACCTAGGAAGCTATCTATCTATCTATCTATCTATCTATCTATCTATCTATCTATCTATCTATCTATCTATCTATCTATCTATCTATCTATCTATCTATCTATCTATCTATCTATCTATCTATCTATCTATCTATCTATCTATCTATCTATCTATCTATCTGTCTATCATTGTATCACTGTCTTCCCGTTGTTCATCGATTTGCTCAAGCGGGCACCGGTAACATCTTCATACGTCCTGTCACAAGCAAGTGTAACCCAAGGGCATCTGCTTGTTCCACGGACAGGAAGAGCCTCAAACCATTCTTCAGGTCATGGAATTGAGGTCATAATTTGTTACTAGTTTTTGGCATAACAAATAAAACAAGGATAGCTTGCCAGGCCCTGCCGTGTAGATGGTATAGTCTCAGTAGAAGGCTCTCATCTTGAGCATTTACTGATGAAATTGTATGTATGTGTGTGTATATATATATATATATATATATATATATATATATATATATATATATACACACATATGGAACCAAGCATCCTGGAGGCCAATCTTCCGAACCTGTCACATAACCTAGGAAACACTATATATATATATATATATATATATATATATATATATATATATATATAATTTATTTAGCTTTTTGGGTCACATCCTGCAAATGCTGAGGGGTTATTCCTGCCTCTGCACTCAGGAATTATTCCTGGTGGTGCTCTAGGGGCCATATGGGATGTCAGGGATCGAACCCAGATTGGCTGTGTGTAAGGCAAGCGCCTTACCAGCTAGACTAGCTCTCTTTCCTGGAAACACTATTTAGCATCAAAGTCTCAGCTCATTGTTTTGTTTTATTTGGGTGGGAAAAGGCCTGGGGTCACAAATGGTAGGCAGGCTTGTCCTGCTTCTCCACTCAGAAGTGACCCCTGGTGGTACTTGGGAGACCATATGCAGTGCTGGGCATCAAACCAAGGAACGCTGGCAGCATGCAAGCCAAATACCTTACCCCTGTTATGGTTCTTTGGCCCGTCATTCTTTTTTTGTTTTGTTTGGATTTGGTTTGGGTCACACCCACCTGGGTGTGTGCTCAGGCATCACTTCTGGGAGGCTCAGAAGATATGTGGTACAAGGACCCAACCCAGGTCTTCCACATGCAAGGCAAGCACCCTGCCCACTGTGCGCCCTACCCGTTGTAACTGTCCCTCCACCCACCCCATCATTTTTTAAATTTGTATTATTTGGTCACATCTAGTGGTACTCAGGAGACTCTCTTGGCTGTGTTTGGGGAACCCATTAGTGGAACCAGACTTCCTGCCTGCAGAGCACATTTGCTTTATGTGCTGTTTCCCTGGACCTTAGTCTCTTTTTTGGGGGGGTGGGGGTGGGGGGGTGAAACACACCCGGCTTTATTCAGGGATTACTCTTGGCTCTGTGCCCAGGGATCACTCCTGGAAGGCTCAGGACCACATGGGAAGCCAAGGATTGAACTCAATCCACATGCAAGGCAAGCACTCTACCCACCGAACTATCTATCTAGCCCCTAGTCTCATTTATTTTTTGGTTTTTTGCTTTTGGGGGTCACACTCAGTGGTGCTCAGGGGTTACTCCTGGCTCTGCAGTCATATTACTCCTGCTCCTTCGGGAGTAATATCTGTGCTTCAGGTACCATATGGGATGCCGAAGATCAAAACCTGGGTCCGCCACATGCAAGGCAAGTTCCCCCCTCCCACTGCGCTATCTCTCTGGGGCCCCCAGACTCATTTTAAATGGGAAAACTACCCCTTAGAGTAGTGGGGAGCAATGAGGCAGTGCAAGTGAAGGACCGGCTCTCAGGACGAGGGGCAAATGGCACTTTCGTGTCGCGGCGGAGGGCCTTGCGGTGTCTCCTCAGTTTGCAGCCCACAGTCATCACCAGCCGCTACCCCAGGGTTTCTGGGGTAGAGCAATTAATGGGTTTGACCCCATATCTAGTGTGTATTCGGTAGTTGGAAATGATTAACCATTTCGCCTCCTGCCAAGGGCTAAATTCAGGGCTTCACACATGTGAGGGTATGCAGTGTTTGAATGTTTTTAATATTATCTATTTTTTTAATATTATCTATCAAGTGATCTATGTGTACTTTCTTTTTCCTCTAGGAAAACCCAGAGCAAACTTTTTGGGAAAATGAAGTGGACTATGGAGGAAAGGCCCTTTTAGGCAATAGTAGCAACTAGGGAAAAGTATTTTTGGTGGGATGAAAACTGTACAAGAAACCGATGGACATGACTGAGCCTGGGGTGCCGGGGAGCACTCTCGGGCGGGAGCAGGAGTGTGAGGCCCGGGGCTCTGCTCTCATCTCTCTGACCCGGATCTATGAACGGGCTGCACCTGTATTGCCAGTTATGCATGACTAAGCCATGGAAGAGTCTCAGAACTTAAACTGAAAATGGGACCCCTTTACTCTCCCTGGGCCCATAGAGGAGCAGCTGTGAAGTGTTTTCAGTGGAATAACGTCATTTGGGGGTTGCCTACTCTGACTTATGAATAAGCCTTGATGCAAAAGGTGAGGTTAGGTTGCCTTTTCCCTCCACTCGCCCCCTCACCCTTTTGGGGGGTAGTGGAGAAGGGGTTTAGGCCTCACCAGGAGGAGACAGGGTCTACTCCTGACTTGAGATCGTATGTAATCAGCCACATGCAAGACAAGTGCCTTAACTTATACCATCTTTAGCTAGCAACTTCCCTTATTTAATTTTTCTTTATTTATCTATTTATTTATTTTTGCTTTTTGGGTCACATCCAACAATGCTCAGCTGTTACTCCTAGCTCTGTACTCAGGAATTACTCCTGGCGGTGCTCGGGGTCCATATGGGATGCCAGGGGATCGAACCTGGGTCGGCAGCGTGCAAGGCAAATGTCTGCCCCGCTGTACTATCACTCCAGCCCTCTTTTAGATTTTTTTTTCTTTTGGGTCACGCCCATCGATGCTCAGGGGTTGCTCCTGGCTCTTCGCTCAGGACTTATTCCTGGCAGTGCTCAGGGGACCATATGGGATGCTGGGGATTGAACCCGGGTCAGCCACATGCAAGGCAAATGCCCTACTCCGGCCCCGTAGATTTTTATTTGTTTTTTGAGCCATACACTGTCGGGGAAGTCGCTGGGGTCCCTGACAGTGTCAGGACAGAGGTTGTCTTCTACCTCTGAGGACGCCGGAGAACAGATGAAAACTCACGAGTCCGGTGCAGTTCCAAAAAAGGCTTTTAATAGTACAAAAGCTCTTCCACAGCACTCCAATATGATGAACAAACTCTAGCTCTGGCCTGAACTTAGACTAACAAAAGAGCCTAAGTCTCCCACCAAAGAGAGAGGATCTCACCCGAGCTGAGTCCTACCCAGAAGAAGGAGCAAAAGGCCAAAGAGCCAAAGGCCAAAAGCTGAAAGCGAAAAGGCCAAAGCCGAAGGGGCCTCAAGTCAGTCCCCTTATATACACCAAAGTATCCAGGGAGGGTCGTGTCAACAAAGAACTCTAAACAGAGTGTAGTGCCACGCCCTATTGCATATGCCAAGGACTAATCCCGAGATTATCTTTTATGTAAAACACTGGAGAGGGCCGGAGAGATAGCCCAGCGGGTAGGGCGTTTGCCTTGCACGCAGCCGGCCTCTGCCGGCCCGGGTTCGATCCCCGCATCCCATATGGTCCCCCGAGCACAGCCAGGAGTGATTCCTGAGTGCAGAGCCAGGAGTAACCCCTGAGCATCGCCGGTGTGACCCAAAAAGCAAAAATAAATAAATAAATAAATAAAACACTGGAGAGAGAGGGGGCTGATATAAAGTAATACATCTTCATGAGCTTCATGTAATCTAGATGGTACCCACAAGGTCCTTCTTATTATCTGCACCAGCGTGATTCTGAGTATCTTGTTCTCGTGTACTGAAAGGGTAACACTCGCCTGCTTAGAGCAAACTAGTATGATCCTTCCTATAGTCTTCCTATAGTCTCAACGTAGCCAGGGTGGTAGTCTCCTGGTAAATTCTAACTGTCCCACGCTGGGTGCAGTGGGTATAAAGAGGAGCTGTGCCCAATCTAGAAAACATAGAAGTCTTAGTAGATGTATAAGTCAGAAGTTATTCAATCAAGGTGACTTCTGTAACTGCCACACCCTCTAGCAGTGTTTACATAGAAGAGAGTATATACATTAGGAATGAACCTTAGCTTAACTAGATTAAACTGGGAGTGGGCAAAACAACAAAACTCCCAGAATAGCTAAACCTGTCCTCCAACAACTCTCCCTTTTTTTTGTTTACAAAAATATAAAAAAAATTTTTTTTTCATAAAAATACAAAGTATTGGGGCTGGAGCGATAGCCCAGCGGGTAGGGCGTTTGCCTTGCACGCGGCGGCGCCTGTACCGCCCGGTTCGATCCCCTGGCGTCCCATATGGCCCCCGAGCACCACCAGGAGTAATTCCTGAGTGCAGAGCCAGGAGTAACCCCTGAGCATTGCGGGTGTGACAAAAAAAGCAAAAAAAAAAAAAAAAAAAAAAACCCAAGTATTCTAAATAATATATACAGAGAAGTGATACAGAAAAGGAACAATTCCAATTACAAGGTAATATCATATGTTGTCCCAATGTCCGAATTCATTTTGAACCGAGTAAAAGTTCATAGTAAATGTCTCTGGCTGTTTGGTCATAACTGACTACAGCCTGTCCTAAATTAGTGAGAGTCAATTTCCCATGAAGTCACGTCTCTGGAACAAGGTCCGAAGAACTGATTCTGGAACAGCAGCATCAGTGAAGACAGGAATGAGTCTCTGGGAGAGCAATCATCAGGGACTCGATGTATTATCAGGAACACTGGATCAGGTTTCAGGAACACTGGAACAAACTTCTCAAGCACTGGAATAGGTCTCTGGAACAGTGATTCAGGCATTTTGCAAGGCATCTTCAGCAAGGGAACACTGGCACTGGTAACCATACCTATAAGTTAATTTTAGGTGAGACAGAAACACTTTTCGAGATTAATCACAAATAGAGATTTTAGGGCTTTGGCAGGAATTCAAGAACTTGAAGAAACTCCAACACCTTGTGAAAGGAAACATTAGGAAAAACTTTTTTGCAAATTATTAAAATTTTGTAGTGAGCACTGTTTTAGGAGTCTCAAGTATTGAGCACTGTAGCACAAGTTTACTGCATTCCAATATCTTATCCTGTGAACAGTATCATTAGAAAAACCTTTGTTTTTCATTGATTTGGAAAACTCTTGTAATGAGCACTGTGATCAGAGTCCAAAGCCTCGAACATCATAGAAGGAATCAGCAGCCAAGTTCTTTTTCCTGTAAATCTCTGAACAAAAGCATTAAAAACTTTTTATTAGTTTTTAGTAGATTTTGATATTGAGCACTATACTTGGAGTTCACCCTTTTTTCTCCTTTTTTTATTTTTTTCTTTAGTTTTTTTTTACCTGTAAACAACATTAGAAGCCTCATTAAGTTTTAAAACCTTTACACTGAACATCATACACGGAAATCCACTTCATTCTCCTCGAAACATCAGAAAATTTCATTAGTCATTTCTATACATAAAAACCTTAGAAAATTCTTACAAAATACCTTCTTGAGAGTTATTCACATGCTCTCACCTTTAAACACTTCAAAGCAGCAAGGAAACATTAAGACACTTACACATTAAACACTTAGAAAATATATATATATCTGGGGCCGGAGTGATAGCCCAGCGGGTAGGGCATTTGCCTTGCATGCAGCCAGCCCATGCGGGCTCAGGTTCGATCCCCAGCATCCCATATGGTCCCCGAGGCACTGCCAGGAGTGATTCCCTGAGTGCAGAGCCAGGAGAAACCCCTGAGCATTGCCGGGTGTGACCCAAAAAAGCAAAAAAAAAAAAAAAAAAAAAATATATATATATTTTATGGTACCTTCTTTTGGAGGGTTATTTAGGAGCTGTTACCTTTAAACTCACTCCAAGGCATTTTTTTTTTTTTTGTTTTTGTTTTTGCTTTTTGGGTCACACCCGGCAATGCTCAGGGGCTATTCCTGGCTCTGCACTCAGGAATTACTCCTGGCAGCGCTCAGGGGACCATATGGGATGCCGGGGATCCCACCGCTGGGCTATCGCTCCGGCCCCTAAGGCAGTTTTTTTTTAATTTTTTATTTTTTTTTAGAAAGAAAGGGGTTATCTCCAGCTAAAGTATCAACAGGCTGCAATGCAAGGTTATTTTTATTAAAGATGAACCAAGATCAACAGGCTGCAAAGCAAAATTATTGTTATTAAAGATGGACCATGCTCAACAGGCTGCAAAGCAAGATTATCATTAACCAATCCGGGAGGTTTGAACAGCAGTTTGCAATTTAAAATTAAGACTTTCTAGTGAAAGAATTTAGGTGTTTTTATACCTGTTACCTACCCATTTATAATCAAGTTTTACTTAGATAGGTAAATTGACTAGTTTTTTGCGTCTGCATCACTGTTTTCCAGTGGCTCTCCTTAAGACAGATTTAAGGTAATGTTAAAAATACCTGTCTTGGGGGCTGGAGCGATAGCCCAGCGGGTAGGGGCGTTGCCTTGCGCGGCTGGCCTATGCCGACCTGGGTTCGATCCCCGGCATCCCATATGGTCCCCCGAGCACCGCCAGGAGTGATTCCTGAGTGCAGAGCCAGGAGTGACCCCTGAGCATTGCCGGTGTGACCCAAAAAGCAAAAAAAAAAAAAAAAAAAAAAATACCTGTCTTTTGTTGTTTCAACAACTTGATTTTGAAAGTTTTTTGAGCACGTTTAACAATTTGTCATTAGCCATGACATTTACCATAAATCACCAAAACTAAGTCATTTTGCCATCAATATCCAATCACATAACTTAATTGTCTGCAAACTCCAGCCACATGGGACAGAGCACAGACAAATAAAGTGGACAATTGAGTCCGGTTTCTCTATGGAAAGCTCTGGTGCTTGTGAAGGCGGCAGGCAACTGCAGATTGAGCCTAAAGCTCTTTTCCAGCTGAATTAAGTAAAAATGCCACCAAGAAATCTGTCCTTTCGTTTTCTTAAACCAAAGGTCCGGGAAAGCCTCTACTTTAAACTTAACAGCTTGTTCTCCAGAACTTTCACTCAGCTCCTGTTGGAAGAGGTGCAGTTTTATTACAAAAATCACAAGAGTTGGCACCAGAAAAGACCAAAATAAAGAGTGGTCATGAGGAATGTTGCGAAGTTCCCAAGCTTTGCTCTTTGACTATTAAATTGAGAACAGGAAGAACAACAAGACTTTTGAGACCTGAATGGGCTCAGGGAATTCCGTTCCTCCCCCTCGTTATCAAAGTTTATAGAATTTTAGAGAAGCCCCCAAACTGAGCATCGGACTCCATCAGAGGGGCATCTCCACCTTCGGAGGGTATTAACTCCGGGCAGATTTTCGGTTTGAGAGTTGTCCTCCTCTGGATGCTTCTTTCTTTCTCTAGGTTATCGTCAAGCCTTAAAATCTCTTTGCTAGATTTAATTTCATGACTCTCTGAAAGACAAGCGGGAGTTATAAAAGTCGAGAATACTGCTATCACCTGAAAAAGCAAATGAAGCCAGAACAAAGACAAAACTCCGAGAAGTAACCCATTTTAACTCACGGTTCAAGTTCTCCCAGCTTCAGGAAAAGTTCAACAGCATCTCGGTGGGACCTC
>JAJIBD010013617.1:0-49087 GCA_021461705.1 Cryptotis parvus | reverse complement strand
GGTCATCTGGCTTGTTGAGAGGCTCTGCTGGGGTGGCAGGCCAGGGCTAGAACCCGCCATGCCTCCCGGGCACCTCATGAGTGACTGGGCACAGGGGGAGCAAGTAGCAGCTCTGCTCCATGTCTGAGAGTCTCTGGTCCAGCATACCTGGGCGGATTCTGCTGGGTGAAATGGGAGCTCAATTTCTAGTCTTTGGAAGAATGTCCATATTGATTTCCAGAAAGGTTGTACAAGTTGACATTCCCACCAACAATGTATGAGAGTCCCCTTTTCTCCACATCGATGCCAGAACTTGTTGCTTTTACCCTTTGGATATGGGCCAGTCTCTGTGGTGTGAGGTGATATCTCATTTTTGTTTTGATTTGCATCTCTCTGATGATTAGTGATGATGAACATTTTTTTCAAATACCTTTTGGCCATTTGAATTTCTTCCTTATCAAAGTTTCTGTTTATCTCTTCTCCCCATTTTTTAATGGGGTTGGCTGTTTTTTTCTTATATAGTTGTACCAGTGCCTGGTATATCCAGGATATTAACCCCTTATCAGATGGGTATTGGGTGAATATTCTTTCCATTCTGTGGATTGTCTTTGTATCTTGGTCACTGTTCCTTTCGAGGTGCGAAGCTCTTTAGTTTCATGTAGTCCCATATGTTTATCTTTTCTTCTAGTTGCTTTGTTAATGATGTTTCACCTTTGAAGATGTCTTTAGCTTCAATGTGGAGGGGTTTTTCCTATATTTTCTTCAACGTACTTTATGGATTCAGGTCTGATATTGAGATCTTTAATCCATTTTGATCTGATTTTCGTGCAAAGGTATTAGACACTTGTCCAAATTCTTTTTTTTTACATGTAGCTGTCCAGTTTTCCCAGAACCACTTGTTGAAGAGACTTTCCTTACCCCAGTTAGGACTCTTTGCACCTTTATCAAAGATTAACTGATCATGTCTTTGAGGGTGGGTGTCAGGATACTCAACTCTATTCCATAGGTCCACAGGTCTGTTTTAATTCCAATACCACACTGTTTTAATTACTACTACTTTGTAGTACAGTTTTAGGTTGGGAAAGGTGATGCCTCCCATATTCTTTTTCCCAAGGATTGCTTTAGCTATCCATGGGGGTTTATTATTCCATACGAATTTCAGGAGTGTTTGGTCAAGTTCTTTGAAGAATGTCATGGGTATCCTTATAGGGACCGCACTGATAGATGGCTCTTTAAAAGAACAACATTAACACTTTATGGAAAAACTTTTTGGAATATGGCTGTGTGAATGCAAATATGCTTAATGTATTAAACATAGTCTGAATAGGAAGACTTAGTTCTCCCCAAGTGAAATATTTCAACAATAAATTCACATTTTTGAAATTTATATTATTCTTATAAAATAAGTTTTCATTGGTATATTTATAATTTATGTAAATATATTGTGTGATATGTAGCTATACTGTATGTATTTACACACGCTACTTTATAATTTCATATGTAGATATTACATTTTATGGTGAAATAATATATTCACTATCACTATCACTATCCTTCCGTTGAGCATCTATTTGCTCGAGGCGGGCACCAGTAATATCTCCATATGTCCTGTCTCATGCTAGTAGAGTCCAAGGGCATCTGCTCGCTCCAGGAACATAAAGAGCCTCGAACCATTATATTAGGTTATGGGAATGAACTAATATAATTTTTACTGGTATTTGGCATATCAAATACAACACAGGCAGCTTGCCAGGCTTGGCGCAGGTGGCATACCCTTGTAGTCACCTTTAAATATAGCATTTAAAGATGAAGGCGGCGGCCGCAAAAAGGCCGCACCAGACAGGCTGTAATAGGCTGTCGCTGGGTGGAGTTCTGACAAGAGGGAAGTCTGGATGTGGAAAATGGCGGCACGATGGAGTATGGGGTCATCTGGCTTGTTGTGCGGCTCTGCTGGGGTTTGGGCCAGGGCTAGAACCCACCATGCCTCCTTGGTGCCTCGTGGCGGCTGGGCACAGGGAGATCAAGTAGCAGCTCTGCCCCATGTCTGTAAGTCTCTGGATCAGCATACCTGGGCCAGATTTAAAAAAAACTGCTGCAGGGTAGGTGTCAATGATCCAGGCTGTGATCGGCTGTGATAGGGTGTCCACTGGGTGGAGATCTGACAAGAGGGAAGTCTGGATGTGGAAAATGGCGGCCCGATGGAGTGGGGGGGAGGGGGTCATCTGGCTTGGTTGTGAGGCTCTGCTGGGGTTTGGGCCAGGGCTAGAACCCGCCATGCCTCCTGGGTGCCTCGTGAGCAGTTGGGCACAGCGAGAGCAAGTAGCAGCTCTGCCCCATGTCTGTAAGTCTCTGGATCAGCATACCTGGGCCAGATTGAAAAAAAACTGCTGCAGGGTGGTTGTCGATGATCCGGGCTGTGATAGGCTGTCACTGGGTGGAATTCTGAGAGGGAAGTCTGGATGTGGAAAATGGCAGCCCAATGGTGTGGAGGGGGTCATCTGGCTTGTTGTGCAGCTCTGCTGGGGTGGCGGGCCAGGGCTAGAACCCGTCTTCCCTCCCGGGAGCCTTGTGAGGGGCTGGGCACAGGGAGAGCAAGTAGCAGCTCTGCCCCCATCTATTATCTAACTCCCCACTCTTGGTTGAAGTTTACACATACTCTGTGGCAGTACACTAGGGTACACTTAAAGATTTTGGGTGGAAATTGATTAAATCTATATAGCGGTTTAGCTAGAATAGACATTTTGACAATATTAATTTTTCCATACCATGGACATCATTTTTTTTTACATTTTCTTGTTTCTACTTCTATTTCTTTTTATAAAGACTTACAGTTCTCATGGTATAGGTCTTTCACGTCCTTTTTAAAGTTGAGTCCTAGTATTTGACATTTTGGCACCATCTTAAGTGGAACAGACTTTATGATCTCTCTCCTAATCCACTGTTTGCATGCAGAAGTGCATATAGATTTTTGTTTATTGGTTTTTGTAACCTGCTACACTCTGATAACTTTGGTGTACTCGTTTATTGTTTCTAAGAGTATTTCAGTGGAGTTTTTTAGGAGATCATGTCTTCTACATAAGATATCATGTCATCTTCAAATGTGAGTTTTACTTCAATTTGGATCATTTTGACTTCTTTTTATTGTCTAATTAATGTCTCCAAAACTTCCAAGAATTCATTATTTACTTGTAATGAAGTGGATCACTTCTAAAAATTAGAATGAACACTACTAAAACATAAATGGATGCACAAACCCCCTCAAATAGACAAAACCATTGGGAAGAAAATTTAGGTGGTACCACATTTCCTGACTTACTACTACTGAGCTATAGTATTAAAAACAGCATAGTGTTGGAATAAGGATAATGACAGACCAATGGGCCAAAACTGAGACCCCAGTTATATGCCTCGGGCTTGTGGGCAGTTATTCTATAATGAAAGAGCTGGGTGCATGGAGTGAAATGAAAGCTTATTCAATGAAAGGTGATGGGGAAATTGGATAAACACTCTTAGAAAAACAAAATGGATCCATTTCTCACACCAACCCAAAAATTAACTCACAGTGGGTTAAAGACCTAAAAGATTAGACCAGAAACCGTAGAAAGCAAGCAGAATCAAGATACAGAATCTGGGGCTGGAGTGACAGGTCAGCGGATAGGGCATCTGATCCTCAGCATCCCATATGGCCCCTGAGCACCACTGGTAATTCCTGAGTGCAGAGCCAGGAGTAACCCCCTGAGCATCGGCCAAAAGCCAAAAAAAGATCTTAAAAATAAGAGAATCTGGATACCAAAGAGGTCCTCAGAAATTCCAATTACAAAGAAAACAAAAACAAATGGAACTATATGAAATGGAAACGTTTTCCATGGCAGAGTAACTTGAGCTAAAATTAAAATTAAAAGACATCTAACTGACAGGCAAAGGTATCTGTATATAATATTTAATATAAAGATTTATAACATCCAAGCTCTATAGAGAAGTCAGAAAGCTCAATGACAAAAACCACAGTGATCCCATAAAATAAGCAAGGAAAAAGGTGAATAGCCACTTTCACAAAGAGGACATACAGATGGCAAATAAGCATACGAAAAGGTGCTCATTATCACTCAATATCAGGAAAACAGAAATCAAAAGAATAGGGACCAGAGAGACAGTACACAGGGTAGGGTGTTTGCCTTGCACATGGCCAACCCTGGTTCATCTCTGGCTTCCCTTATGTTTCCCTAGAATCACCAGGAGTAATTACTGAGTGCATAGCCAGGGAGTAACCCCCTGAACATCACCCAAAAAATTAAAAAAAAAAAAAAAAAGAACAATGAGGTGTCATTTTACACCAGTGAAAATGGCATATATCAAAAAACCTGGAAGCAACAAATAGTGGGGATATTTATTGGAACTCACTCACTGCTAGGTGAAAATGTTAACTGGCTCAGCCTCTGGAAAACAATATAGAGGGTTCTCCAAAAAAGTAAGAATGTTACTCTAATTTAAGCCAGCTATCCACTTCTAGATATCTAGCCATTAAACACAAAAATGAAAATTTGAAGATATAGGTATGTATATCTGATTCTCACATACTTAAGTGACTTTTATTTAAAAACAGTTATTTTGCAGTCATGTTTTTCCCCCTCAGGTAGAGTTTATAAAATGATACTTTATCCTATAATGTTCTAAGGAAATTTAAAAATTTTTTTTTAATTTTTTTTATTTTTTACAATTACAAAGATATACAATTAAAAAGTTCATATTTGGGTTTTGGTCATACAGTGTAGCAGCACCCATCCCGCCACCAGTGCCCATCTCCCACCACCAACGTCCCCGGTTCCCTCCCCCTCCCCCCCAGCCCTCCTCCATGGCAGGTTCTTTATTTCTTTCCATTTCTCTATCTTTCTCTTTTCCTTCCTCTCCAGACTATGGATTACAGAACATACATTAAAGGGTTGTCATGTGTATCCTTTTGCCTCTATTTGATGCTCAGTTCTAGGTTGGCATTAGTACCCTCACAATTGTTAGCACACTGTTCCATTTTCTGTCTTACCTAGCCTCTGACTCCCACACGTTTGTGATAATTTCCACCTTTGACAGGACCTCCTGGTGTATGTTTCACTTGACCTTGGATATTGGTATCATAATATGTACCTATATATTTATGTTATGCAGATAAATGCAGTCATTCTGTAACTGTCTCTCTCCTTCTGGCTAATTTCGCTCAACATAATCTTCTCCATGTCCATCCATTTGTAGGCAAATTTTATAACTTCATTTTTCCTAACAGCTGCATAGTATTCCATTGTGTAGATATACCAAAGCTTTTTTATCCAGTCATCTATTTTCGGGCACTTTGGGGTTGCTTCCAGATTCTGGCTATTGTGAATAATGCTGCTATGAACATAAAAGTAGGGATGGTGTTTCCGCTGCGTATTTTTGGTTTCCCAGAGTAGATTCCCAGGAGTGGTATGGCTGGGTCAAATGGGAGTTCAATTTCTAGTCTTTGGAGGAATGTCCATATTGTTTTCCAGAAAGGCTGTACCAGCCGGCATTCCCACCAACAATGGATGAGTGTCCCCTTTTCCCCACACCCACGCCAGCACTTGTTGTTCTTGTTCTTTTGAATATGTGCCAGTCTCTGTGGTGTAAAGTGGTATCTCATTGTTGTTTTGATTTGCATCTCTCTGATGATTAGTGATGATGAGCATTTTTTCATATGTTTTTTGGCCATTCGAATTTCTTCCTTGCTGAAGTTTCTGTTCATTTCTTCTCCCCCATTTTTTGATGGGGTTGTTTGTTTTCTTCTTGTAAAGTTCTACCAGTGCCTGATATATCCTGGATATTAACCCCTTATCAGATGAGTATTGGGTGAATATTCTTTCCCATTCTGTGGACTGCTTTTGTATCTTAGTCACTGTTTCTTTTGAGGTGCAAAAGCTTTTTAGTTTCATGTAGTCCCATATTTTATCTTTTCTTCTAGTTGCTTTGTTAGAGATGTTTCATCTTTGAAGATGCCTTTAGCTTCAATGTCATGGAGGGTTTTTCCTATATTTTTTCAATGTACTTTTATGGATTCAAGTCTGATATTGAGATCTTTAATCCACTTTGATCTGATTTTTGTGCATGGTGTTAGACACAGGTCCAAATTCATTTTTTTACATGTCGCTGCCCAGTTTTCCCAACACCACTTATTGAAGAGGCTTTCCCTTACTCCATTTTAGACTCGTTGCACCTTTATCAAAGATTAAATGATCATGTGTTTGAGGTTGGGTGTCAGGATACTCAATTCTATTCCATAGGTCCACGGGTCTGTTTTTATTCCAATACCATGCTGTTTTAATTACTACTGCCTTGTAGTACAGTTTGAAGTTGGGTAAGGTGATGCCTCCCATCTTCTTTTTCCCGAGGATTGCTTTAGCTATCCTTGGGGGTTATCGTTCCATACAAATTTCAGGATTGTTTGGTCAAGGAAATTTAAAATTTAAGAAATTCCTTTTTTTGGCAGGATGGGGGCTTTTTTGAGGACACCCAGGCAATGCTCAGGGGTTACTCCTGGCTCTGCTCTCAGGATTTACTTCTGGTGGTGGTTAGGGAACCACATGGGATGCCAGGGATTGAACCCAGGTCGCCTGCATGCAAGGCAAACACCCTACCCTCTGTGCTATCACTCCAGCCCAGGAAGTTCCTTTCATAAGAAAACTTGTTTTTCAGACATCCGCAAAACTTACTTCACACTCCATTAATCATTTACATAGACTAGTCTGCTCTTCCTGTGCCCAGCTGATAACGAGGCATCTGGGAGGGATGGCAGGTTCTAGCCCTGGCCCACCACCCCAGCAGAGCCTCACAAGAAGCCAGAGGAACCCCCACACCATGAGGGCCGCCATATTCCACATCCGGACTCCCCTCTCATCAGAACTCCACCCAGCAGAAGAGCTGATTGCAGCCCAGCTTCGAGGCCACTTGCGGCCACATGGTTCATCAATAAATGCTCAGTTTTGAGGTGACTAGAAGATTATCCCACCCACACGGCAAAGCCTGGCAAGCTACCCGTGTCATATTTGACATGCCAAACACCAGTAACAATTATAGACCTCATTCCCATGACTTGATGGAATGGTTTGAGGCTCTTTATGTTCCTGGAGTAGGCAGATGCCCTTTGGGCTATCTTGTGTGTGACAGGACATATTGAGATGTTACTGGTGCCCGCTCGAGTAATCAATGATCTACGGGAAGTCAAGTGATCAAGTGATATATATATGTATATATATACATATATACATATATACATATATAAATATATTTACATATATGTATAAATACATATATATATAAATATATGTGCATATAAATATGTGTATATATGTATATATACATATACACATATATACATACATATATACACATATATACATATATAGTTATATATATAAATACATATATACATATATATGTGTATATATATATATAAATCATAAAAAGATTCAAAGAAATTGACCAAACACTCCTGAAATTTGTATGGAATAATAAATCTCCAAAAATAGCTAAAACAATCCTTGGTAAAAAGAAGATGGGAGGCATCACCCCTTGCCAACTTCAAACTGTACTACAAAGCAGTAGTAGTTAAAACAGCATGGTATTGGAATAAAAATAGATCTGTGGACCTATGGAATAGAATTGAGTATCCTGACACCCATCCTCAAATACATGACCATTTAATCTTTGATAAAGGAGCACAAAAAGCACCAAATGGAGCAAGGAAATCCTCTTCAACAAGTGGTGCTGGGAAAACTGGGCAGCTACATGTAAAAAAATGAATTTAGAACTCTAACACCATGCACAAAAATCAGATCAAAATGGATTAAAGATCTCAATATCAGACCTGAATCCATTGAGTACATTGAATAAAATATAGGAAAAATCCTCCACAACATTGAGGCTAAAGGCATCTTCAAAGATGAAACACCACTAACACAGCAACTGGAAGCAAAGATGAACATGTTGGACTTCATGAAACGAAAAAGCTTCTTCATCTCAAAAGAACCAGTGGCCAAAATACAAAGACAGTTCACAGAAAGGGAAAGAATATTCACCCAATGCCCATCCAATAAGGGGTTAATATCCAGGATATATCAGGCAGTGGTAGAACTTTACAAGAAGGAAACAGCCAACCCCATCAAAAAATGGGGAGAAGAAATGAATAGAAACTTCGACAAGGAAGAAATTCGAATGGTCAAAAGGCATATGATAAAATGTTCATCATCACTAATCATCAGAGAGATGCAAATCAAAATAATAATGAGATACTCAGAGACTGGCATATATCCAAAAGAGCAAGGTCAACAAATGCTGGTGTGGACGTGGGGAGAAAGGGACTCTCATCTACTGTTGGTGGGAATGTCGCCTGGTACAGCCTTTTGGAAAACAATATGGACATTCCTCAAAAGACTAGAAATTGAGCTCCCGTTTGACCCAGCCACGCCACTCCTGGGATTATACCCTGGAAAGCCTAAAACACACAGTAGCAGCACCATCTGCACTTTTATGTTCATAGCAGCACTATTCACAATAGCCAGAACGTGGAAACAACCAGAGTGCCCGAGAACTGATGACTGGATAAAGAAACTGTGATACATCTACACAATGGAATACTATGCAGCTGTTAGGAAAAATGAAGTTATGAAATTTGCCTATAAATGGATGGGCATGGAGAGGATCCTGTTGAGTGAAATTAGCCAGAAGGAAAAAAGACAGATATAGAATGACTGCATTTATTTGCATGACATAAATATATATACATATATAGATATATATTTGATACCTATATCCAAGGTCAGGTAAAACATGAATCAGGAGGTCTTGTCAACAGGTGGAATCTACCACAAACGAGTCAGAGGTTAGGTAAGACAGAGAAGGGAACAGTGTGCTAATACTCGTCAAAAATGATAATACCAGCCTAGAACTGAACATTAAATATAGGCCAAAAAAATAAAGGGGGCGGAGCGATAGCCCAGCGGGTAGAGCATTTGCCTTACAGGCGGGATCGAACCTGTGCCAACCTGGGTTCGATCCCCGGCATCCCATATGGTCCCCCCGAGCACTGCCAGGAGTAATTCCTGAGTGCAGAGCCAGGAGAAACCCCTGAGCATTGCCGGGTGTCACCCCAAAAAAAAGATAAAGGAAAAAAAGAATATAGGCAAAAAGATAGACATGATAGCCTCTAAATCTATGTATTGCAATCCACAATGTGTAAGATAAAGAAGAGAGAAAGAGAGAGAGAGAGAAAGAGAGAGAGAGAGAGAGAGAGAGAGAAAACAGATAAAGAACCTGCCATAGAGGCAGGCTAGGGGAAGGTGGAGGAATTGGGGACATTGGTGGTGGGAAATGGGCACTGGTTGGGGGATGGGTGCTGGAACACTGTATGACCAAAATCCAAACAATAACATCTTTGTAATTGTATATCTCACGGTGGTATAATAAAATATTTTAAAAAAAGAAAATAGTTAAAAAAAGAATGGATAAAAAAAGCTGTATTATATATAGCACTTCATTATATATAATATATATTAATTATTATATATAATATATATAATGAAATACTATTAACCAATACAAAAAAACAGTCATGCAGTTCATGGTAATGTGGATGGAACTGGAGGATAATATTCTGAGTAAAAGAAGCTAGAGTCAGAAGAACAAATACAGAATGGTCTCATTCATCAGTGTTATATGAACAAACAAAAGGGTATAGACAATATAATCAATAATAAACCTTGGCTACTACAATACAGATGTGAAGAGTGTCAGTACGGGGTGAAGGAAATGTAGAGACTACCAGGATTAACATGGAAAAGTAAGTGGAGGGTTTTGTGCATATGGGTGTTGCTAAGGGAAGTAATCGAATGCACCAAACCATAACTTTTAATTAGCAAGTAATAGAAGCAGGGATAGAAGGAAGGAAAATTGGACCAGAGTGAAGATCTTGGGGAAGGTCCTTCAGCAGTGAGCGTGGGCAGTAATTTTACATCAGTACCAGAGAAGGGCACATTATTGTAATCTCTCACATAAACTACTATAGATAGATAGATAGGTAGGTAGGTAGGTAGGTAGGTAGGTAGGTAGGCAGGCAGGCAGGCAGACAGACAGACAGACAGACAGACAGACAGACAGACAGACAGACAGACAGACAGACAGACAGATAGATAGATATAGATATAAAATCATCAAAAGTAAAGATGTGGCTAGAGTAAGAATACATTATAAAAGAAGCATGCACACAAATGACCTGAATTCCATTCCTGGTACCCTCTGCACCCCATACAGTCCCCTAAGCACCACCAAGAGTGATCCCTGAGGGGCCAGAGTGATAGTACAGTGGGTTGGCCACTTGCTTTGCACATGGCCCATCAGGGTTTGATCCCCAGCATTCCATATGGTCTCTTATGCATTCCCTGGAGTAATTCCTGAGTGCAGAGCCAGGAGTAACACCTGAGCACAGTTGAGTGTGACCCTTCCCCACCAGAAATATAAGGAAAGAAATAAGTAAAATGATCCCTGAGTGTAGAGTGCAGAGCCAGGAGTAAGTCCTCAGCACCTTCTGCAGAACTGTGTGTGACCCAAAAACAAGCCAAAAAGTAACAAATTTAAGATGTATCCATATATTTACAAAGGATACATATGTGTAACTGAAGTTACACATAAGCCTAATGTCAGCAGTGATAACAGGAACACGCTGACATTTACCAGGTTCTTTCTGAAGTGAATTTAATAATTTAAGGTCTCTCTTAAAAGTGATGACCCATTATCTTATATCTCCACTTAGAAAAAGGATAGAATTCACAGATAATTTAGTCAATCCTCTTTTTCCATATATGAAAGGTATCAGGTTCGAGAATGAAGAAAATATCCCAAAACAGAAAAAGCCTTTCTGGGGGCTGAAGCAATAGTACAGCGGGAGGACATTTGCCTTGCACACGGCTGACCCAGGTTCAATCTGCAGCATCCCATATGGTCCCCTAGCACCGCCAGGAGTAATTCCTCAGCATTGCCAGGTGTGCAGAGCCAGGAGCAACCCCTCAGCATTGCCAGGTGTGACTCAAAAAGCAAAAAAAAAAAAGCCTTTCTTATTATTCTTAAATTACTGAAATATAGACACCAATACAAGATTTATAAACATGTTCTGGTCCCACAAAGAAATTCCACAGTACCTTCTGTAGGAACTGACTTGTATTTGAGGACTTTCCACAGTAAAGCTGTGGTGTGAGAAACAGGCTGGAATTTTGAGTAGTTTAAGAGCAAGAAGATAAGGCAGCCCACATAGGGGAGAAAGAAACAAGACCCTAAAAGTCAGCACAAAAGGAAAGTGAAAAAGAAAGCTCACAGTTTTCAACTACCCCAGCTGATGCTTGGGTGATCGAGTTGATGTTATTAATATAAGATCACCTCCTTTCTACTTATAGGGGAAAGAAATTCATGGAATTAAATATCAGCAATACTCAGACTTAATAAGACAAAACTGGTTATTATGAGGAGCGGTAAATCAGGATCATTGGGCATGTATATATAAATAGCTGGTAGACCAGGGAAATCCAGATACAATGAACAGGAAGTATCATGAAGCACAGAATCCAGGTCTATGCAAATTTATAGAATTGTTAATTATTAAAAATTATGAAAGCTATTAAATTATATTTTCATTTCATGTCATTATACAACATACACTTATTTAATGACAAATAGCAATCATATTTAAAACTTAGCCAAAAAGTTATAAAAATCATTTAAAATTAGAATTTTGTTCATTTTATTTATATTTTTATTTCATGAGAAATGTTAACTAATTATTTCCACAGGTCTGTGCAAAGAAGGCAGAAGCAAGAATCAGAGGGGAGTTGTCTGGCGATGTGTAGTTCACTTCACAATGATGCCAATGCCAAGGAAATATGCAATTCAGTTGGGCAATATTTAATCAATGCCTTCTAAAGCAAAAGGCAGAGGAAAACTCCCAGCGTGATGATGACTGATTCTTTTCTTATATACACAGTGAAGAATCACAGCATGCATCATATCCTGGGTACTTTTGTGAAGGAGCAACTGTGCGCATCACAGTTCAGTTCTTCAGAACCACCCAAATCCATATCCATGGCTATTCCCTTCTTCTCAACCTCTCTCACTTTCTGCCCTCAACTGACATTCAATACTTTTCTTCCTTCAGTTGCCATCTGAATCCTAAATCTTCAGAGTCCTTCTAAGCCCTTGCAGTCTGCTTTCTCTCTCCATCAGATCAGAGAATGCTTTTCACTGTGAACACAGCAAAGTCCCATCTCACTCGCCTTTTGACTATGTTCCCTTCCTTTCTTGAAGTGTCTCACTTTAATTCTCTATAAACTTTTTCTGTACTTGCACGTGTTCCCATCTTCTTTGCCAGCTGTTCTTTCTTTGTGGCCATATCCCAAAAATCAATAACCTAACATTTTCAACCTCTGTCATATTCTTCTACGTTTTGTTAATTTCAGTTTTTGGAACACACCAAGCAGTTACTCAGAGTTTGCTATGGACTCTGCACTCGGGATCACAACTGGAGGTACTCAGGTTACCACCTGGGATGCCAGCTACGAACTCATTCAGCCACATGCAAGGCAAGAGCCCTTGTCTGTACTATTGCTCTGGCCTCATATTTTCCACATTTCCATATTTTCCTCATATTTTCTCTTACGTTGTTTGAACCAGCAGTTGTATACCAGTGAGTTTCAAAATTAAACACTTCCAGAAACTACCATCGGGAGACAAAAGTGTGCAGCTGTTGTCTGAAGAGGTGTTTAAGTTTCCATTGCCCTACTATAATCTTCACCAGGGATGCCACATAGGCACTTAAAATCTAGCACATCTAAAATTAAACTTCTAGCATTTCCCCCAAATGGACTCCTGTGGTTGCTATGTTAATTATCAGCATGAAATCCACTGAGTGATTTAGGTTGAAGATGACTTTCATCACCTGCAGTTTCCAAAGTCTCTCCATTCTACCTCCTAAAAAGCTATTAAATAATTCCCATTCTATATTCACAACAAGAACACATTTAGGACAGAGGCAACATGAATCCTTATCTGCCCACCCTAATATCTGACATTATGGTCTGATCTAGAACAAAACACAAATCTAATCATACCACTCTTCTAATTAAAAATGGTCTTTCTTTCACCTACAGAGAAATTCAAAACTTAACAAAAAAAATTGTACATTTCATACAAAAATTATTCTTTCTCATAATTTAAGATTGCAAGAGTTTTGCTTAATACATGTAAAGGCTTTTCAGCCAGAGTGATAGTACAGTGAGCAGGGCGTGTGCCTCGCACAACCGACCTGGGTTGGTAATGGCACCCCATAAGGTTGCCAAGCCCCATCTGAGATATTCCCTGAAGAGCAGAGCCAGGAGCAATGCCTGAGCACCACAGGGTGTGACCCCAAAACAAAACAAGCAAAAAAAAAAACAAAACCCATGTAAAGGTTTTGAGATGTTTTCTTTCACTTGAAATTCCCTTCACTCCTTTGTTCACTTGATGAACTAACACCTTGTTTCAAAAGATTCTCCTCTTTTGAAGAATCAGACCAGAGAGATAGGGCAGAAGATAAGGCACTTGCCTTGCATGTGGGCTCCCTGTTGACCCATCTGATCCCCAACACGGCAAAGGTCTCCCAATAACTGCCAGGGTTCACTCCTGAACAGAGGTCAGGAAAAATCCATGAACAGTTGCAGGACGTTAGTGAAGCCTTCTCTAGTTCAACAACCCTTGCCATTGCTGATTCCCTGAAGAATTAACTGCCCTATATTGATGGTGTCCTCTACTCCCACTAATCTGCAAAGAGCTAATTAAATATGAATCTCTTGCACTAAACTGCAAATTGCTTCAAAGCAGGGATGCTAATGGTTTATCTTCTTTATATACTCAGTATAATACCTGAAACACAGTAGGCACTTAATAAATAAATGCGGAACAAGGGTAGTAATTATGCACATCAATTTTTCGAGCACTTTACATGTATAAAGCCCTTAAAATTATCTCATCCCTACAAGAATACCATGGGGGAGATACCAATCCATTTTTCAAGTGAGAAAATAAGCCGAAAAAGATGATGTAATTCATCCAAAGTCAACAAGCAGCAAATTCAGATCTGCTTCTGCCTCTTGAGCTTCTGTTTTTCATCACTGCACTCTATTCCTGGAGGGAAGAACATTAAGGGCTCTGTTTCTAGTAAACACAACCTCTCCAATCAGATTCAAATACTGCTTTGTCCCAGATCTGTTATCATCAAGGCACTTGTGGATGACAAACCTGACAATAGCTGATGGACTCCAGGAAGATGATAGGGCGCCTCCCAATCAGGAGAGAGGGAACCATCTATCATAATGA
Source organism: Cryptotis parvus (assembly GCA_021461705.1). Taxonomy (NCBI): domain Eukaryota; kingdom Metazoa; phylum Chordata; class Mammalia; order Eulipotyphla; family Soricidae; genus Cryptotis; species Cryptotis parvus. The sequence continues at coordinate 34,711 of JAJIBD010013617.1, read as the reverse complement.
ACAACTAATCCTTAGCTTGGAATACACTAACCCAGAAACATATAAAAAGACTTATGTCCTCTTAGGTTTTAGATAGTGGTGCTCATGCCCTATTCTGGGAACAGAAAGGTGGGTGTGAGATCATGGTGACGGAGAGTAAGAAGATGGATTTAATGTCTGTGCTGAGGAAGAAGCTGTAACACTTTCCTACCACTTCTTGTACAGATTCCCTTCACAATCTAGAATGAGAGGCCTTTTCAGCATCAGCTCTACAGTCTCAGGATTAACAACACACCCTTATTTATACAGTCTGTGGCCCGTCACTGAGCAAATTTACCTCGTATCTCTCAATTCTATACTGGAGCACACTCAATTGTCTTACTCCACTGCCCTCTTTTAATTCAGGTAATTTCTGTTAAATTATAAATTGAGCACTGATTTTCTACAAATCTAATAATATTTTATATGAGCCCCATTAAATAATGCCCTCACATGGCTGATCTAGTTTGGATCCTCAGTATCACATAAGGATCCCCAAGTACTACCAGCAGTAAGTCCCTAAGCATGGTTATGTGTGGACCCAAAACGAATGCCCTCTTTTCTGCTAAAACTTCCATGACTATTAATTGAAACCACAGTAATGCTTAACCTGATTCATAAATTCAGTTCTCTCAACTCACAAAGTACAAAGACTTTGGTTCAGTGTTTCTCAAAGAGTGGTGGAAGGAACCTAGATATAAGAGATACAGCAAAGGCATTTAAAAGAAAGCAGATGGGGAAAACCAAAGCTGGAATTCACATTTAACAAGACCCCAGATGGTCCTACTGAACACAAAAGTCTGATAAAAAATACCAGGTCATAACAATGCTTCTCCAACTTTAATGTACATATGAATCACTTGGGGCTCTTGTTGAAATGCATATTCAAACTCAGTGGACCTATGTGGCAGGTTGAGATTGAGACTTTGTACATCTAACAACCTCTCAGGGGAAACCAATATTACTGGGCCATGGATCACTTCCGAAGTGGCAATGGCTTGAATAATCTAACCCCATTGGAACCAATTAACTTTGATTTGTTCTTGGACCACAGTTTTCATTTCCCAGTTTCATGGAATATCCCAGAAAGCGCAACTACCTAGTATTAATGCAAAATCACCTGAACCACCCAAAATAAATTTGAGAAACATTATCCATTACAGGGAAAGCAGCAGTGCCCTTGTTTCAGATACAAAACAACACATGCTTAACACATAAAAGAATGATTCATCCTTACTATTTGAGTTCTATTTACTGTGCAAAGTGCTTTATTATCTTCAATCCATATCATAACACCGTGGTTGTATATGCTTGCTGCAAATGAGAGTTAAACTTGATCAAGGCCACAACATTTGTAAGGTGTTACAGCTAGGGTTATAATCAAATTCCATCAGCATGCAGTTTTCTGCCTTTCTGCCCTCTATATTACTCAAGGTGCCAGTTTATGATATAAGGGAAAAAATTGACAGCCTGGGAGAAAAAGTTGCTCCCATATCAGCTTTTAAGGCTCTACGGAGGCAGACTATTGAAAAGCGAAGGCAGTAAGGACCCTTAAATCATGATCATTGCCATAAACAAAACCAAGCGGGTAATATCCCTCTCAATGGTTCCATAATATGATGACGCAGATAGAATACAAAGGACACTAATGGCCATATACTGATGCTAAATGTTGCCACTACCTTCAGGCTGCTAGTTTGGGGTTTAACCAGCTAACAGAGGAAATATTCTTCCTGATCCCTGGAACCTCTTTACTTGCCCACCTTCTAGACTGGCTCTCTAAAGTAAAAGTTCACACCAACACAGACATATTCTACCGTTGTCATTTCATGGTTGCCACACCCCCTGCCACTGACAGAACTGACCTCTCTCTCTCTCTCTCTCTCTCTCTCTCTCTCTCTCTCTCTCTCTCTCTCTCTCTCTCTCAATATACTTTTAAGTGTGTTTTCAAACAATTTTGTTTTAGGTTTCCATCTTTGTGGTATTAATAGAGACAGTGTTCCCAGCATCCCATATGGTTCCAGAACACTGCCAGGAGTAATTCTTAAGTGCAGAGTCAGGATTAAACCCTGAGCATTGATGGGTGTAACCCAAAAAGAAAGAAAAAAAAGGATACGTTTGCAATGAGTCATAATTTATAGACTTAATGGTCCGTGCCTCATAAACGTCAACTTCATTAAATTATAGGCGATTCTGAAGACTTTCTTCTGAGAAACACACTTTTTCTAATGTTTAATAAGTTTAAGTGGAAAGAACTGCATGACAATTAAAATACTCAGAGAAAACAGACAGTAGTCTGTACCAAATGGAGGAAGAGAAGTATAAAACAATCTGCCCACGTGCTGAGCAATCTGTGCAATGACCCGTGGTGGGTCGTTTATGAACTCAGGGCACTCCACTATTTGAATAGTACTATTACCTCCAACAATGCCAAAATATAACTAGAAAGCACATCTGCAGCTAAATATATATAAGACAGCCTAAAACCAAATATATTCAAGCTATAAGAATTTGAACACTGTCTCTATCAATACCACAAAGATGGAAACCTAAAACAAAATTGTTTGAGAAAGAGAGAGAGAGAGAAATAGAAGGTAAAGAAATGACCAGCGCCTGGAATATCAATTAAACCAGTAAGAATTTCTGTTTCACTGTGCAAGTTCACAAACTAGATCAATAGAAAGATTTAAACTAGAGGTTCACAAGAACCTGAGTTGCTTTTTTTTTTTTTTTTTTGTGAGACTTGACTGACTTGTTTGAACAAGAACATGTTTGCAGTTCGGAGAGATAGTACACCAGGTAGGGTGTTTGCCTTGTGCGTGCCCCTCCCTGGCTCGATCCCAGCATCCCATATGGTTCCAGAACACTGCCAGGAGTAATTCTCAAGTGCAGAGTCAGGAGTAAACCCTGAGCATTGATGAGTGTAACCCAAAAAAGAAAGAAAAAAAAAAAAATACGTTTGCAATGAGTCATAATTTATAGACTTAATGGTCCGTGCCTCATATGCCCATCTTTGTCTATTTTCAAATATCATTTTCAAACCAATTGGTGACCTGTTTTTCAAGTCCGGATAATTTTCAAGTTACAAGTTACCATACCCCAGTTACTAAGGGGGTGGGAGGGAGGAAGAGGAGAGAGAAGGAGGGAGAGGGAGAGAGAGAGAGAGAGAGAGAGAGAGAGAGAGAGAGAGAGAGAGAGAGAGGTGTCCAAGCGCTTAGCACAGCAGAGAATCTGATTCCCACTCAAAATTATTTCTCTCCTCAACCAGGCACTTCTGCCTTTCACCAGCAAAAGGACTTTCAAAGCCCCCAAGGAGAAGCTGAGGACCCAGAGATGGGGGGATAGGCGGGAGGAGGGAGACACTAAAAAGGACAGCAGCAAAGGTTAATGGGGAGGCGCTCTGGGCAGAGCCAGACTTAATAACAGGATACGTTTGCTTCGGGAGGAAGCAGGAGCTGCAATAACCCCAAGGCAGGAAAGGCGGAGTCAGCAGCACCCAAAGGAAACAGCACGCCAGGCTTTGCAGGGACCTAGCCTGCTGAGGGACTCCTGCTCCGGTTGGGTGCACACCTGGTCCACGGGGACCGCACTGAGGCCTCAGGGCGCCACGGGTTTACAGGGGTGCCCCTCAGTTCCTGCCATCGCCGCCAGGGATGGGCAATAAGGCTAAAGCGAACGGCTGACACCAGGCGCCAGGTGAACTTATCAAGTCGGCCCGGGACGTAAGGTCCCCGCACATCTGGGCCCTCGGGGTGGTGGAGTCGAGCCAAGGCCCTGGGAAGACGGAGGGAGCGGGGGCGCCAGCGCCCCGGTACGCTTTGCTCCCGCTCCCCCCAGCTGACGCACGCTCTCGGGGTGCGCGCATCCTCTGCCTTTCCCAGGCCCCAGGCGGCGGCGGGGGGAGGGAGAAATTGCGGGCGGAGAAGGGGCTGCACCTCTGGCTGGCCCTCCGGGGCAGGACCGGGCGACCCGCCAGCCCCTCCGCCGCTCGCCACCGCCAGAGTAAGCAGCCCGGGCTGGCAGCTCTCTGGATCGCCCCGGGTCCCGGGCGTTTCTCGCTGCAGCCCCGCAGCCCGCCCGGCGCGCCCTCGCCCCGGCCCCGGAGGGCAGGTACCTCGGCGCCGCGGCCCCCGGCAGCCTCCCAGCCGCGGTCGGAGCGTCCCTCCAGCTCCCGCACGCGACGTCGGCGTCAGCAGAAGGCGAGGGAAGGGGCGGGGGAGCGCGGGAGCGGCCCTTCCTGCGGCGGCCGCCGGCGGAATCGCACCCCGCCGAGCCCGTGCGCGCCGCAGCGCAGCGCCGCGGCCAGGGGAGCGCCCGAGGCGGGAGCCGCTCCCCGTCGCGCCCGTTCCGGGAGGCCGGCGGGGCGCCCGCCCCCGGCCTGCGGGGCGCCGGAACTGGGGGCAGGGGCCGGGCGAGAGCCTCACCTCGTTCCAAGCGGGACCGGGTCGGGGAGTGTGGGTCGCCCTATTTCTATTCCCTGGGGTCTTTCCTCGACCCCCATCTCCTGGAGTATCCCCACCTCGCTCTATCAGCTGCCCTGGGTGACCCCGCCCCTCCTCCTCCCGCAGGTGTTCCACGTGTCCGTAGCTTTTGCGTCACAATGACCTGGGCCACAGGTGGAAGCCGACGCCAACCTCCAGACTGGCCCTGGCCGGGAGCGGGGCGGCAGGTGGGGTTGGACGGAGGCTGTCTTCGCATCTAGGGGTCCCGAGTTCCTGCCCCGCCCGATGCACGCTCCTTGGTCTCCAGGTAGATTTCTGTGGCCCTGGGGCACAGCACCGTTGATCCCTCTGATGCCAACCAAAGTTAGAGAAGACAGTTCCTGGAAATCAAGTTGGGCTTAAAGGACAAAGGTAGTGAAAAAGAACGAAAGCAAAATGACAAGAATGTATGTGGGGATTGCAAATAAAGATTGCAACAGGAAAAGGTTTTTAAATGTGCAACAACCAAAAAAAAATCTAAATTAAACATGTAATGAATATCTGGTGATGCTTGCTTATTTTGCATTTCTAATGTAAAAAGAGGTCGTGAGTGGGATAAACTTTAAGTCCTGCCTTGGGGCCAGAAAGACAGTACAGCAAGCAAGGTGTTTGCCTTGCACACACCCCACCGAGGTTCAATCCTGGGTATGCCGGATGATCCCCCATCCCCACCAGGAGTGATCTCTAAGCACAGAGCCACAGTGCGGCCAAAAAAATAAAAAGAATAAAAAGCAGCCCTGTCTTGTCCTAATTCACCATTAGATGCACTTTCCCTTTTCCTCTGGAGCACTGCTTGGGAGTTTCTTCTCTCCCAACCCCCAAATGAATCCCTTGCATTTTCTAACTCCTTTTGTAAGATACAGTCATGTGATCAGATTTTGGATGTACTGGATAGGGTATACTGGAAAGCAGTTGGGACAGAGAAGGAACCACTAGGACAACAATAGTTGGAAATGATCACTCTGGATAAGAACTACCTGCTATACGTAGTCTGCTGATATTTGATAGAGAAATATGTTCTTAGAAGGTTAATGAGGATTGTTCAATCTCCCAATGGAACCTACTATTGATCCCTTAGTATAAAGCCTCTAAGTGTATGTAGTGCAAGCCACAATGTGTAAGAGAAGGAAAAAAGAGAGGGAGAGAGAAAAGGGATAAAGAGCCTGCCATTTAGGCAGATTATGGGGGGAGGGGGAATTGGGGACATTGGTGGTGGGAAATGGGCACTGGTGGAGGCGGGGTGCTGGAACACTATGTGACTGAAACCTCCAAATATGAACAACGTTGTAATTGTATATCTCACAGTGGTAAAATAAAATATTTAATAAAAAAAAGAAATTACTGATATATTGTTACTGAGTAGGCATTGTGACCACCCATTTTGTTATTGGACATCTTATACTTACATCCATAAAATGAAATGCAATATTGGTTTAAGAGTATTCTAAAGCTAAATATGTGGTCATGTGCCCAGGAATTACGGAGATTATAATTGAGTTATTCAACCATAGTATCTGCTTAGGACAGGGTCAAAGCAGAGGTAGGACAAAATTTGAAATAATTGTTGTCCGTAGTTGCACTTGTGAGTTTGGGATTTATTATTGAACATTTATTTATAAGAGGTTAATATGAATATCTGCTAAATAATTGAGTAGAGGTCCACTCCATTTAATAAATTCATAAGTGAACAACACAGATTGCCCAACTTGCATGTAACAACCCAATAAAATGATCAGAGCTTAAGGAATGCCATTTCGAGATATCTTACAAAAGGAGTTAGAAAATGTAGTGGGAGGGAAAATGGGGACCTTGGTAGTGAAAAATATACACTGATGTAGGGAAGAGTGAAAATTGTATGACTGAAATTTGATCATGAACAGTCTTGTAACGATCTTATTGTGATTCAGTTTTGTTTTTTTTAAATGCATTTAAGTTTTGGATTATGCCTTTGAGAAAAACCACACCCTGACCTTGGCCTTTGCCTTTCCCAATAGTTGGATCACTTTTGCACAAGTAGATAATAGCAAAACATAAGGGATTAAGCCATGAGGGTCTTCATTATTACAAATGACTATAGGTTTCAAATTCTTAACATTATCTGCAGGTATTTGCTGACAAAATGCAGTCATTGAAAAATATATGATGTCATTACAAAATTTTATAGTAATGTCTTTTTTCTTGATGCACAGGTATTTTGGTGATGAATTTTTAGTTTCTTTTATATGAAAATGTCCACATCAAATTTCTTTTGAAAATTGGGGCCGGAGCAATAGCCCAGTGGGTAGGGCGTTTGCCTTGCACATGGCTGGCCTGTACCGGCCTGAGTTCGATCCCGGCATCCCATATGGTCCCCGAGCACCGCCAGGAGTAATTCCTGAGTGCAGAGCCAGGAGTAGCCCCTGAGCATTGCCGGGTGTGACCCAAAAAAGGCCAAAAAAAAAAAAATTTCTTTTGAAAATAATTGTTTCACTGATAATAAGGGTCCATTTTCACCCCCACACCAAGAAGCTATTTTCAACAAGGAGAGGAAAGATAGCTATAGAAGAAAATGATAAATATGACAGATTTTTTGACAGGGAATCTGTCATCTTTATCATTTTCTTCTATAGCTATTTTTCCTCTCCTTGTTTCAAAGTATTTTAAATCATTAATTTTAAGAACTTTGATTATAATATCCTTGATGTCCTTTTTTTTTTTTTTTTTTTGGCGTTTTGGAGTCACACCCTGTGATGCTCAGGGCTAACTCCTGGCTCTAAATTCAGAAATTACTCCTGGCATGCTCGGAGACCATATGGGATGCAGGGGATCAAGCTATCGCTCCAGTGCGCCCCCCACCCCACCCCATGAGTTTTTCAAATTACATTTTTGACTTTTTATTTTGAGTTTTTGAGTCTATGAGTAAAGCTGTGAAAATCTTCACTCATACCCAGAATAGCTAACATAGTATTAAAGGGGATGAGGAAGAGGTAAGATGGGTACCAGTCAGCTCTAAGATTTCCAATAAAATGCAGTAGGCATGATGGCCTGGTAATGACAAAGAAGAGATTAATAACAATCTGAAAAGAAATACTTGCAAATATAATCATTTAAGGAATAATGACAATTAACCTTAACAAATGGTAGTGAAACAACCTGACATCCACATTTATCCATACCTTATACCTTTCACCAAAACAACCCCTAAATGGATCTTAGAACTCAACTTAAAACTAATCTGTAGATGATAACAGAACACTTAGATAATCTTGAGTTGTGTGATTGATTCCTGTATACATACACCACCAAAGGCACAAAAAAAAAAAAGTATACTGAACTTTATTAAAATAAAATACTGAAACTGAGAGGTTGCTTAAGGGTTTGTGTGTTTACTCTGCATTGGAAGCCCCAACTCATTCCTTATCGCTACATGATTCCCAAGTACCACTAGAAGTGACCCTGGAGCTAAACTCCAACTTAATTAATAACCCCCAAGTGCTTCAAGGCTAGTCCAATGCTTCCCAAACTTGGCTGCAAACCAGAAATCAAAGATTTTTTCAAAAATTTCTAATCCCAGGTCATATCCAAGATCAGTTATACTCCAATTCTAGGACTATTCAGTAGATTTTGGTACCCAAGTTATTCCAACATATTGTCTAGTGTTGGAAACATTGGACTAATATTTAATCATCTCTTATAATTAGGATGATAGTTCATCAGTTTTGGAATCATGCCCACAAACCACATCCGGTGCCATGTAAGCTTGTTCACTGACCATGATACAGACTCTCAATAAATCTCAAGAAGGATCAACAAGATGAAGAGATACTTCTAGACCCTGCACTAGGTTGAGTCATCCAGAGTACTTGAGGGGGAGGGACCAGATGAGCCTTCCCAGAGTCCCAGCAATACAAAGCCTCCACACCCTGCAATCACCACGGTGCTTCCCGCCAGACTCCACTTCACTTGATGAGCATCATCCAGAAATTAACTCTCTTGAAAAACTCAGGTAGGTGGTTTTTGTGACTAAAATCTTAAGGTTTCCTGGAGTCAGGAATGGGCTACCTCTCCCCTTCTCCTTGTACTTCTTGCAGCTGCAGCAGTCACATACATGCTCCCAAACATCCCCCAGTACAAAAAAAATACCTCAGATGTTTCATGTTGTTAAAATTTTTTGGACTTCTTGGACATGTCAAGCACTGAGAAACCTAGAGTAGTATACCAGATTGGATGGGGTGTAATATAGAAGGCATCCAATCTCAATTAACAAAATATCAGCACAGAAAGGTTAACCTGTAACAACAACTTGATAGTGTATTAAACAAGGGCTTAATAATTCTGTAGTAAGGTAGACAATCTTCACTAACTTTCTTCTGAGGAAACATTTTGTGATCACTGTTTTAACAAATTATCGCAAGCAGTACAAAATAAAGGCAGGCTTAAGGGGTGGTTTGGAAAACAAGATAATAGTTATGGGAAGATGCAATGGTGATGGGATAGATGTTGGCATATTGAGTGTAACAAATCATTAGGAACAACTTTATAAACCACACTGTTTCTGTAAGGTGTAATGGGAAAAGAAAATTTAAAAAAAATACTCTCAGGTCGAGGTGGCAAGTACACAGTTATGTTGTTACTTCATAGGAAATGGTGAGTCAATAATGTTTATATAAGGTTGAACAAATGAAAGAAAGGAAACTGCCATTCAGGAAGTTTCCCTTAAGATGTTGGCACATTTCTTGTGGTTCTGATTTAAAGCATGATTCTCAGTTCCAAACATATATGAATTTTCCTGGAGCTGTAGCATTATTAGGAATTCTTTCTTCACAAGTAGCCAATGCAGGTTTAATCCTTGGCTTCCCATGTGGTTACCTAAGCCTGCCACCAGTGATCCCTGAATAAAGACCCCAGGGAATACAGACCCTGAGCACTGCTGGGTGTGCACCCTGCTCAAAAAAAAATTCCTTAACAGAAGTCTATACACATAGGGTTTTTATAAAAATAGATCTTGCATTGGATTAGAGCTTCTATAAGACACCCGACTCTTATAGATGAGGAACCTACAATTTCTCTTTAGACCTTCTCTAGTTGCCAGATTTCCATATGTTCTACTTTTTAGCATCTTTAAAAACATTAAAATATAAACATATAATTACTATTTAATATTTATTCTAATATTATTTAAGTTTTTTCTTCAAGTAAAAATCATGGCACTAAAATGACTGGCACAGTGGTCTAGAACACCTTTTTAAAAGCTTGTTTAGAGAGCCATATTTGCCTTTGTTTAAACAGTGATTTCTCACTTAAATTTAGATTATAGCCCACTAGAACTAGCCTCTTCATTCATTCTTAGGTCTAAGGCTAATATTTCTAAAAGTATCACTTGATCACTTGATCACTTGAATCCCGTTATTCATCGATTTGCTCGGGCGGGCGCCAGTAACATTTCCATTTGACCCTATCACGTGCCAATGTAGCCCAATGGCATCTGGTTTATTCAGGAATATGAAGAGCCTCAAACCGTTCCTTCAGGGTCTTGACAAGGAAGTCTGACCATCTTGTAGGTGGGCGGCCACGTGATCTTTTGACATCCCGTGGGATCCAGTCAGTAATGGCTCTAGTCCAGCGGTTGTCTCCAAATCGCATTACATGTCCAGCCCATCTGAATTTCGATGCCTTGGCAAACGAGACAGCGTCCCCTGATTCTGGAATAGCGATGGAGGTCAGAACTCCGGATTCCTTCTCTCACTTGAGTGAGGCGTGATATTCCAAGCATAACTCTTTCGATTCCTCTCTGGGAGACCCGAATAGCATTCTCATCCTGCTTTCATAGGGCCCAGGTCTCTGAGGCATATGTTAATGCAGGGAGAACGGTGGAGTCAAAGAGATGTGCCCGGAGCTGGAGGTTCTTTGTCCTTTTAGCTATTTCTTCGATGCCTTTGAAGGCATTCCATGCCGCTCTCTTCCTCCTGCGCAGCTCAGGTTTTAGGTCATTCATCATGTTGATTTCTCTACCTAGGTACACATAACTGCTGCATTCAGAGATGTTTGTTCCATTGAGAGTGAATGGAGCCTCAGGAACTAGTTCATTCTTCGTGAACATTGTTTTCTTTAGATTCAGCTGTAGACCTATCTTTCCACATTCTTGGTCAAAGTCAGCCAGCATTTGTGCTGCTTGGCTAATGTTTGGTGTTATTAGAACGATGTCATCAGCGAAGTGGAGGTGGTGTAGTTGACGACCATCTATCTTCACTCCCATTCCTTCCCATTCTAATTGTCTCATGATGTTCTCGAGGGTGGCACTGAAGAGTTTTGGTGAAATGATATCACCCTGTCGAACCCCTCTTTTCACATTAATGATCACTTCTTTGTAGAATGGTGAGATCCTGGTGGTGAATCCGTAATACAGCTCATGAAGGATCTTGATGTATTGGGTTTGAACACCCTGTTTGGCTAGGGCTTCGATGACTGCTTCAGTCTCCACAGAATCAAAGGCTTTCTGTAAATCAATGAACGTGAGACAGAGAGGCATCTTGTACTCCCTACAAACCTCGATGAGCTTGGTTACTATGTGGATATGGTCGATTGTGCTGAATCCTTTCCGGAAGCCTGCTTGCTCGCATGGTTGTCCTTCATCTAATGTTCTGCTAATCCTGTTCAGGATGACTCATGTAAACAGCTTGTAGATGACAGACAACAGGCAGATGGGGCGATAGTTGCCGATGTCATGAATGTCTCCCTTCTTGAACAGTAGAACTGTCCTGCTGGTTTTCCATTGGGAGGGCACCTTGCATTCGGACAGGTAGCATGTGAAGAGCCAAGCTAGTGTATTGATGAGTACCGATGGCAGATTCTTCAGGTGTTTGGGTCTGACTTTGTCTGGGCCTGGTACTGTTCCCTTCTTTACCGACGAGATGGCATGTCGGATTTCAGAAGGGAGAACGTTGGGAATGACATATCCATCCTGTGGAATTTGGTATGTGGGCAGGTGGATGTGGCTATCAAAGAGATTTGAGTAGAAGTCCTAGATAATCTTCTCCATTGCCTTTCTGGAAGATGTGATAGATCCATCAGGATGTCGGAGGGCAGTCATCTTGGTCTTATAGTTGGCGAAGGACAGGCGGGCAGTGCGAATGCTTTTTCCGGCTTCTGCTGCATCTTCCAGTATTTCTGCTCTTCTGTCTTTGAGGTCTTCTTTTATCGCTTCTCTGCACCGTTTAGCAAGCTTGGACTTTAGCATTTGGTCTCCTGAGGCTCGTGCCTTGCCACGTTGGCGAATGAGCTCGAGAGTTTCTGAAGACAGGCGTCCTTTTGTGTCTTTCTCTCTCAGCATTCTTCGCACAATCATGGAGGTGCTGAACCAGTCGGTTGTATTCTTCATCGATGTCGTCAATGATGGTATCTTCCCATGTTGCTGCAATGGTGCCAAAGAGTTCCCAGTTGGTGGTCGTTCTGGGAGTTCTCTTCTTAAACTTTGCAGCCTTTTCTCCCCGTTGTTGGAAGTAGAATTTTGCAGCGAAGGAGACGGTGGTCCGATCCTGTTTGGAATTTGGGGACGACAACTACATTGGTCAGACAAAACCGTCGATTGAAGTTGATGTGGTCAATTTCATTCTGGAACTGTCCACCAGGAGATTCCCATGTCCAACGTTTCGCTTCAGCTTTCTGGAACTGTGAGTTCCCATGAATGGTCTTGGTGGACATGATGAACTCAGATAATCTCTCACCCTGCTCGTTCCATTCTAGGCCATGGGTCCCGATGTGGAGTTCTTCAGCCTATCTTCTTGGCCCTATCTTGGCATTAAAATCACCGACTATGGGGCCTGAGCGATAGCCCAGTGGTTAGGGCGTTTGCCTTGCTGCCGCCGGCCCATGCTGGCCTGGGTTCGATCCCGGCATCCCATATGGTCCCCTGAGCACCGCCAGGAGTGATTCCTGAGTGCAGAGCCAGGAGTAACCCCTGAGCATTGCTGGGTGTGACCCAAAAAAAGCAAAAAAAAAAAAATCACCGACTATGATCTTGTAGAAGGTGTGATCTTTTTTATAGAACTCCTCCAATTCCATGTAGAATTTCTCAATTTCATCTTCTTTGTATGTGGATGTTGGTGCGTAGACAATGAAGATAGAAATTGCTGGCAGTGGGCCACATCTCTTCAAGTGTAATCGTCCTATTTGGTTTGTTAGGCATTCAAATGAATCAATATTTACGGCCATGTTCCTGTTGACAAGGACACCAACGCCACCGATGCCTCTTTTCGTCGCATGTTCCAAGGAACAATTCTTCTCCGGTGTCAAATACAGCATGATGCAACTGACGCCTCCTTGTCTCAGTCAGACCAATGATGTCGTACTTGATCTTTTGCACTTGCAGCATCAGATACTCAATATATGCTTCCGATGCCAGCGCACGTGCATTAAAAGTACAAACAGTCATTTTAGTCCGTCTTCATTTTGGCAGCCTAGGATGGCCGTGAAATTTTATCAGGCACTGCTTGTTTGTCTTTCTTACTGCTGCCATATTAAGGGCTCTTTCGGGTCAGGAAAATAAACATTTCTGTTACTGGATTTGGCATATCGAACATGCATCGGACAGCTTGCCAGGGTCTGCCATGCAGGTGCTATATTCTCATTACTTTGTGGGGCTCTCTCAGAGGGGTGGGTAGAATATTTATGGTAATTTGGAGGTAAATCGCTGGCTGCGTGAGCAGCCGCGCAACGGGAAAGCTAGTTTCTGCTCTGCCGGGTGTACCTGTGTCTTAGGCTCAAGCCTAAAGTATAAATTTATTTTTCCTCTCTCTTTTTAAAAAACTCATCTGTTCGTCTCCTAGATGATAGCGAGTATGGCTACCCAGAACTACTTTATTTATGGAAAAGAAAGGAGTTTCTTAACATTATTTCAAGGATCATGAGCCAATTCTCTCTGGGGAGTGGCATCAAAGATTGGGAAAACTTGATACCTGTGACTATGTTTTTCACCATATATTGGAAATTGGTCACTGGTAAGAAAATATGAGAAACCTGTAGAGAAAAGTAGAGAGGAAAAATGGGATTAGTCTAGGAGGCACTAGACACCTCTATTCAAGTTGTTCCTTGGTTGCACCTTCATTTTCCCAGTTGTCCATTCTAATGAATAGCAGGATAACTGGTCTTTGGGTGGATGCTTGCCATTGAGGGGCAGAGGAGGTCATAGATCAGGGACAGAACCACTACAGCAATGATAGAGGGGAGCGGTCACTCTGCACGAGGACTAAAAGGAGGTAAATGACATGCATGATACCCTAGCAATAGCAATATTATAAATCACAGGACTGTAAAGAAAGAAAAGAAAAAAGTGCCTGCCAGAGAAGCAAGCTTGGGGATCAGGAGGAAAACTGAAGGTATTGGTGGAGGGAAGTGGACACTGGTGAAGTGATTGGTGTTGGAACATTGTACAGGCGAAACTCAATCATGAATAACTTTGTAATTCATGGTGATCCAATAAAAAAAAATTAAGTAGTCCATTCTATTGTTTAATAGCTCAGAAAGATACCCATGGATTCCTATAAAGACCTCCTTTCACCAAAACCAGATAGAAACAGGTTTTTGTCACTTGCAAATAAAAGGTTCTTATTTTGAAAGCAAAATGACCTCAGTTTACTAAGTGTTTTTATTTATTGCTGAGAAAAACATTCAGCAGCAAATAATAGAATGCTAACAAATAGAAGTAAATTTCACAGGTATTCTTCCTTAAATATGAGGATATATAAACATAATATATCACTGTATCACTGTCTTCCCGTTCATCATCAATTTGCTCGAGCGGGCTCCAGTAACATCTCCATGTGTCCTGTCTCATGCTAGTAGAGCCCAAGGCATCTGCTTGCTCCAGGAACATAAAGAGCCTCAATCCATTCTGGAATGAGGTCTATAATTGTTACTGGTATTTGGCATATATATGAAATAAAACTCGGGTAGCTTGCCAGGCTCTGCCGTGCAGGTAGCATACTCTTGTAAGCATCTCTAAGTCCAGCATTTATTGGTGAACCGCGCGGCCGCTTGCGCGCCAAGCCAAGCGCTGATAGGCTGGTCTGCTGGGTGGAGGTCTGACGAGAGAGAAGTCTGGATGTGGAAAATGGAGGCCCTCATGGAGTGGGGGTTGTCTGGCTTGTTGGGAGGCTCTGCTGGGGTGGTGGGCCAGGGCTAGAACCCACCATCCCTCTCGGGCGCCTCGTGAGCGGCTGGTCACAGGGAGAGCCAGTAGCAGCTCTGCCCCATGTCTGCGAGTCTCTCCTCCTAAGCAACTCCAGGAGTTGCTTAAACATAATATATAAATACACATTTTTTTAGGGATGATTTGCAACTCAACTAAGTGATAATGCATTTATCAGCTCTCTCGGATTTTTTTTGAAGTGCTTTTGTAGCTCACAAAATGACTAGCAGTTCTTTAGTCTTTAAGATGTGTGAAAAACCCAGACAGTAAGGAAAGGTATAGCAGTGTTCTCTTTGGTAGCATTAGCATGAAAGAGAAGCCTCAAAGAACTTCTTTTTAGATGTCATTGGTTAGAGTTGGGTTACAAGCCAAAGACTGAAATTATAGGTTGAAGATTATGAAATGGAAATTACCTTTATTTTCTAGTTACTCTTTAACTATACTATCTACCTCAATCTTTTTTTTTACTGGTTTTGGCATATTGAATACGCATCGGACAGCTTGCCAGGCTCTGCTGTGGGGGCGATATATTCGTAGTAGCATGCTGGGCTAAGCGCTGCCAGGAGTTATTTCTGAGTGCAGAGCCAGGAGTAACCCCCTGAGCATCGCTGTGTATGATGTTGCTCTCCTCCCTGAGAAGCAGGACATACCCTTCAGCTGCTCCACGTAGCCGGAGGACACATGGCCAGTGCCCTGGTCATCCCACTGGGGGTCCTTGTTGAGCACGGCAAACATGGCACTGGTAAAGATGGTAAAGAAAGATGACAGCTGGGTGTTTGTAATCTTGTCACCCTGCGGGCCGGGTCTGAGGCCCTACTGGAGTCACCTGGAACGGGGGTGCAAGCTGAGGGGCTTCCCGACCTCACTGTCGCCACTCGCCGCAGCTTTGCTGCGCTACCCGCATGGCCAGTCCTGACCTCCATCACTGTTCCAGAGTCAGGGATGCAGTCTCCTTTGCCAACGTATCAAAAACCAGATGGACTGGACATGTAATGCGATTTGGAGACGACCCCTGGACTGGAACCGTTACCGACTGGATCCCACGGGATGTCAAAAGATCACATAGCCACACACCTACAAGATGGTCAGACTTCTTTGTCAAGACCCTGGATGAACGGTTTGAGGCTCTCTGTATTCCTGAAGCAAGCAGATGCCATTGGGCTATATTGGCACGTGATAGGGTCCAATGGAAATGTTGCTGGCACCCCCTCGACCTTCCATATATTAAATACATTAGGTACATTAAAACAGTGTACAGTTTATCATCTAATAGAGGCGAAAAGAATATTTTGTGGTTGGTTGCAACTACCATTGGCACACATGCAAGCACATACATTAGAAGTGTGGCACCAACATCCTCTTTCCCCCCATGAATGCATAATTTTGAATTAGCATATCATACTCATTTGTATTATATATTAGTGCTGTGTTACTGGTTTTGTACGTTTATTGGTATGAGTTGGTATGTTATTTTAGGCTTCTAAAAATGCTAAAACATTTCCCCAATTAATGATGATTTCTTTTTCACTACACTATTTGGTAACAGATTTAGTATAAAAACTGCTGATGTGGGGTGTTGGATTGCTCTTTGTTCACAGTCCTCTGTCTCCTACTTGCAGGCTTTGTGTTTTAAGTGAAATGTTTTGTATTGTAAGTGAAATGTTATTTTTATCTTTCCTGTATGCCCTTTGCATGTTCCTATGTTAGAACTAAGGTCTTTTGTATAGACACAGGAAGACAGTTCTGGCTATGCATTTGTGACATAGGAGTTAATTAACTCTTAAATATTTACTTCTGGACCATATTGGATGCCAGGGATCGAATCCAGGCCAGCCACATGCAAGGCAAATGCCCTACCCCTGTACTATCGATATGGCCCCATGAAAATCTTTTTACTTTGTAAATCACATTGTTTCAATAATTAATTAATTAATTAATTAATCCTAAAAAGTAAAACCTCAGTAGCTGTTAGATTGATTCTAGCTCCTTATATCCTAAAAAGAAGGGTCCCATTACAGGACTCGATGGAACCAGGGCTCCCCTGGCCTTGACATGGGACAGACTAAAAGTCATAAACAGTATAATAAGCTAAGAACATGGTCATGGAGCAAACTCTGACCTGACCCAAAGAAAAGCAGCTGATTTCTGACCCAGTTGGGGATAAAACTAACTTGGCCTGAGGACTATAGTCTGGAATATATAGCAAGATGTCCCTATGAAAAGCCACCCTTAAGCTTATTCCAGGTATGATAAATGTCTGTATCTCTTACTGTGTTGATACAAAATTACCAGAAATATTACTAAGACATAACTGTTATACCAGCAAAGGAAAGGAGAAAGCAATATGCTCTTAGATGGAATTCTGCCCCTGTCCTGACTCAGGGTAGGATTCTATCTCTGGGGAGGCCTCATGGTAGATTGCCCCAGCAGAGAAGTCAAACCCTCTCATTGTTTTAGGGTCAGTCTATCACCTCTTGCAACTTCCAACCCTAAAGTTTTGGGAGACTTTAAAGAGCACACCTGACTTAAATAAAGTGGTATCATCTTGGTCTATTATTACTAAGGAACCTGTGATCTTGTTCTTTTGTCCATTGGTGGGGGTTGGAAGAATGATCATCATCTCCAAGTGTACCAGGGGACCATGCTGAACTCCAATATCTGTGTGGGAAGCCATTGAGCCTCAACAGTAGCATAAACCTTTATTTCCACTTCTGGGGTCATATAATGAGTTTTTGGGGTTAACCTCCTAAAAAAGTATCACTTTAAAGTGAGGATTCTCCTTGTGGTTCAGACTGCAACACAAGCAGCTCTGTCTTGGTTCTTATAATTTAGTGAATTTGGTGTTGATAGAACAGTTATGGTCTGTCAAGAAGTTGTATGGAGCCATGAGATGCCCAACAAGATTATCTTCTGATCATATTTCAGAAATGCAGTTATCTTAGTTGATGGCCTTTCATTTAGAGAAACGACTCTTTTTTTTTTTTTTTTTTTGCTTTTTTGGGTCACACCCGGCGATGCTCAGGGGTTACTCCTGGCTCTGCACTCAGGAATTACTCCTGGCAGTGCTCGGGGGACCATATGGGACGCCGGGAATCGAACCCAGGCCGGTACAGGCCGGCTGTGTGAAACGCAAACGCCCTACCGGCTGGGCTATCGCTCTGGCCCCGAAACGACTCTTGACTAGTTCTGAGGTTATTGTAGAGAACTGAGTCACCCATTCATCTGCATCACATTGCTGGAGTAACTTGATAGCCAAATGAAATGATGTTTTCTCATACATTTCGCCATAAAGTCAGGAGTTCTCAATACATCAAGTAGATTGAGAAGAAAACCTACTAAGCTAAACCTGTGAGAAGCTCAAATACAAGTGAATTATCTGAACTGGCAGCTCAGATATCCATGTTAGTCTTTCTTCCTTAGGTCTCTGGGGAGTTTCATATTCCTGGTTGACCAGGAAGAGGGTAACTGGAACCTGGTATACAGGTGGCTTTACATGAAAAGCTGGAATGAAACGAAAGAAAATTCTGCTGTTCTTTAGGGTGGTCCTGAAGTACTATAGACAAGAAACATATTCACATCAATTATATTTTGAACAAACATTGTTCTATCTCCTCACTTAGAAGAAAAAAAGAATATCATCTACTTTACCCAAAATGAATTTTTTAGTTATTTATTTGGCTAAGACTTATCAATTTTCTCTTAGCAATAGTACTTTTTATTTATTTATTTATTTATTTATTTATTTATTTATTTTGCTTTTTTGGGAAATACCTGGTGATGCTCAGGGGGCTACTCCTGGCTCTATACTCAGGAATCACTCCTGGGGATTCTCAGGGGACCATATGGGATGGCAGGGATCAAACCCCAGATCAGCCATGTGCAAGGCAAATGCCCTACCTACTGGACTATCACTCCAGCTCCAGCAATAGTACTTCTAAGAGACTTAGTTTTACTGTCCTGTGACAGATTATTTTCAGTTGGGACAGTTCTTTCTAAAGGGACAGCAAGTAATCATTATTAGAATGATTTTTTCTGGATTTACATTTACTTCCCCTGACTATAATCATCTCAAGTATCACAGATTCTATACTTTCACCTTTCTTTCCTTTTCTTTCCTTTTTTTCCTTTCCTTTTTTTTAAAACTATTCTCAGATCCCATCTCTTCTATGACTTTTATTCCTAGATCTTTAGGACAGTATTACTTTCTTTTTTTTTTTTTTTTTTTTGGTGTTGCTCATTTGGACTACATGGGATACCAGGGATCAATCCTGGGTAGGCCACATGCAAGGCAAATGCCCTACCACTGTACAGTCACTATAGCTTCACCAAACTTTTACTTTCAACCACTGAACTCCCTGCATGACAAAATAAGTAAGGCAATTGGTTACTCAACATCTAGCCTGACTATTTAAATATCCAATGATGCTGATGAAGCCAGACTTCACCAGAATGACCCACTGAAAAAGCTGTAGCACTAGAGATAGCACCTTATGAAAACTGGAGTGCTCTGTTGCAGAATGCAGAAAGTGAGAAGAAACAGTGACAAATCATACTTTCTCCTGGTCAAAATCTCACCTAAGCAATTACAAATAAAGACACCTCAGACAGTACACCAATTCTTTCAGAATGTTTACTTTAACTCTTTAAAATTAGTTCCTTAACTATTATAGCCTCGGAATTAACACTCAATAAAGGAATGCCTCATCTGAGGACTTCAAAAATGTATGTTTAACTGTGTTGGGAGCTGGCAGCCACTTGGTCATGTTGGATTCTTTATGCAATTTGGGTAAAGATCCTTGGCAAGCTCATGTACTGGCTGAAAGCCAGGAGAGTTTGGAACAAGTAGAGAAGGAATCTATCTTACATGTCAGCAGCAATCTTCTGATTAGTCTCAGAGGGAAGAAAGTAGCTTGCAGCGGTGTTTTTTTCTTGCATAGTGTGCTGTTTATCCTGATGTTTACTTAAAAATCAATTATACAAAATTTTCCTCTTTTTCCCAGGGAAATCAGGGAAATATAATTTATCTAGGTAGCAAGTGAATTTGACATGTAGCCCACAGGCTGTAGAATATTACAGTGGGATTGTGGCAGGAATAGAGGCTTAGGTATATGCCAGCAGTCCTGTATTTTGAGGAGCAATATTTTACCTCTGGATAGAGTGACAGTATCCCATAGAAATTGGTGGGGATGAGTTGGATTATGTGTTATGGATATATACTTTTTCGATATACGGTGGAAATAATAAATGAGAGGAGTATGTATAGGTTCTGGGAAGCTAGATTCTAACAGATGACTTTGGAGTATTTGTGTAGTCATCTGTCTTCTCTATTCTCAGATGGATTATTTCTTTGCACATACACATAAGCTTCAGGAAATCACACTATACTATGTAATTGTCTACCTGGCCATAGCTACAGGACATTGGCCTCTGTCCTGATAGCTCGTAGGAGCAAGGCGCAGGAAGCTATTTGATTCATAGCTCATTACTGGCAACTTCTAGACTGATTTGCAAACTCCTTGAAGTCTGGAGCCTCCTCACTTCTTGTACTTTTGAACATTTGTCTGTCATTACTTCCCTAGATTTTAGGAAATGCTTCAGAATCCTCATAATCTCCCTTGTTGTCTGAATTTGCCAGAGTTGTTTTATGATCCTTGAAATTAAAAAAACATTAATTAATATGGAAGTTGGAGAGCACCCTTTTCTTTTTGTTTCATTTTGGGGCTAGGGCTAGTCCTGGTTGTGCTACACCTCTGGAGGGGCTCTGGGACCACATGTGGTAGCAGGGATCTAATCCGGGTCAGCAGTGCAAGGCAAGTGCCCTGCTCACTATAATACTCATTCCAATTCTAGAGGCTACCTTTGCAGAGAGTGATTTGCAGTTGATCTAACATAACTAAAAATCATAAATTGTTTGTAAAGAAGAAAGCTACAAGAAGAAAATAATTGCAAGTTAATTGCTTTTATCATGCAATGGCACTCCCATTTCACTTGGTATTTTGGAGAAAGAAACTCAGCACTAATTGCTAGAGTAAATATGTTAATTTCTCCATAAAGTTTGAACTCAGCAAAGACATGACATAGGGAGGGATTAAGTCAGCCAATTGATTTGATCAATTTTTTATAACTAGTACAATGTAGCTATTCCAGTGAGAGAGTTGGGTTGAATAGAGAGGAAATGATGAAACATGGATCTGGACTAATGACAAGCAGAAAGTCTACTTAAGTGTAATGTTAGTAGCAGAAACACTATCTGTACTTCTTTATTCATCTCTGCGCTATTCACTATAGCTAGAATCTGGAAACAACCTAAATGCCCGAGAACAGAGGACTGGCTAAAGAAACAGTGGTTCATCTAAACTATGGAATACTATGCAGCAGTCAGAAAAGATGAAATTATAAAATTTACCTGCAAATGGATGGACATGGAGACTATCATGCTGAGTGAAATTAGTCAGAAGGAAAATTAGTCAGATATAGAATGACTGCATTCATTAATAGGATATAAATAGATACCAGTGTTTTACTAAATGTGTGAAATGGTAATGGCAGATTAAAACTCACCATTGAATATACACAA
Source organism: Cryptotis parvus (assembly GCA_021461705.1). Classification (NCBI taxonomy): domain Eukaryota; kingdom Metazoa; phylum Chordata; class Mammalia; order Eulipotyphla; family Soricidae; genus Cryptotis; species Cryptotis parvus. Next base: position 13,470 of record JAJIBD010013617.1, on the reverse strand, counting down.
AGAGACTTAAGTTTTAAACTCTAAATATCTGCAGGGCTAGCCACAATGTGTAAAACAAGAGGGAGAGAGATGCAGAGACAGAGAGAGAGACAGAGAGAGAAAGAGAAGAAACTGGGCTACCTGCTACTGAGGGAGCCTGGGGGTGGGTGGGAGATGGTGGGGTACATTGGTGGTGGAAATGGGGCACTGGTGGATGGATGGGTGCTGGTATACTGTATTACCAAGAACCAATTATGAACACCTTTGTAATTGTATGTCTCACGGTGGTATAATAAAAAATTTTTAAAAAATAAAAAAACAAGTATAATGTTAGAATAATGTAAATATGTAAATTTAAATATCTAAACAAATTACCTATTTTTAATAAATACTTTTATATTTTATTTTAATATCTAAATTTAAAGCAATTTTAAAAATGATTTCCTTCCTCTTTCCTCCTGTCTATTCCTTCAACCGTTAACTTCCTTATTTGGTTAGTATTCAGCAGCGTTCTGTGCTCACTCCTTCTCTGTGCTCAGGCTATGTCTTGGCAGTGCTTAGGTGGCCATGTGCAGGGCTGGGGATTGAACCAGGATCACATGTACACAAGACAAGCACCTTAATTCTTGTACTATCTCTCCATCCCTACCTTGATCACCTCACCGTAAAATCAATCACTGTCACTGTCTTCCCGTTCACCATCGATTTGCTTGAGCAGGCACCAGTAACATCTCCATATTACCTGTCTCATACAAGTAGAGCCCAAGGGCACCTGCTTGATCCAGGAACATAAAGAGCCTCAAGCCATTCCATCAGGTCATGGGAGTGAAGTATATAATTGTTACTGGTTGGCATATCAAATACAACACGGGTAGCTTGCCAGGCTCTGCTGTGCGGGTAGCATACTCTTGTAGTCATCTCTAAATCCAGCATTTATTGATGAATCGCACAGCCGGGCTGTGATAGGCTGGTCTGCTGGGTGGAGTTCTGGCTAGGGGAAGTCCAGATGTGGAAAATGGTGGCCCTCAATCAACATAATACATCATATCAATAAGAGAAAAAATAAAAACCATATGGTCCCATCGATAGATGGAGAAAAGAATTTGACAAGATCCAGCACCCATTCATAATTAAAACCCTCCAGAAAATGGGAATTGAAGGAAGCTTCCTCAAGATAGTCAAAGCCATCTACCAAAAGCCCACAGTGAGTATCATTCTCAATGGGGAAAAATTGAAAGCCTTCCCCTTAAGATCAAGAACACGACAAGGTTGCCCTCTCTCACTTCTTTTATTCAATATAGTACTGGAATTACTCGCCATAGCAATCAGAGAAGAAAAAGGACATTAAAGGCAACCAGATAGGCAAGGAAGAAATCAAGCTATCATTATTTGCAGATGACATGATATTATACCTAGAGAACCCTAAACTCTCGACCCAAAAACTCTTAGAAACAATAGATGTGTATAGTAGAGTGGCAGGGTACAAAATCAATACCCAAAAGTCTGTGGCTTTCCTATACACAAATAACAAAAGAGAAGAAAGGGATATTAAGAAAGCGATTCCATTCACAATTGTGCCACAGAAAATCAAATACCTAGGAATCAGCTTAACCAAGTGTGTAAAGGACCTATACAAAGAGAATTACAAGACACTGCTTCAAGAAATAAAAGAGGACAAGAGGAAATGAAACACATTCCCTGCTCATGGATGGGGAGAATTAACATTGTCAAGATGGTAATACTCCCTAGAGCTTTGTACAGATTCAATGCTGTTCCTATAAGGATTCCCATGACATTCCTTCAAGAAATTGACCAAACACTCCTGAAATTCGTATGGAATAATAAACCCCCACGGATAGCTAAAGCAATCCTTGGGAAGAAGAAGATGGGAGTCATCACCTTTCCCAACCTCAAACTGTACTACAAAGCAGCAGTAATGAAAACAGCGTGGTACTGGAATAAAAACAGACCTGTGGACCTATGGAATAGAGTTGAGTATACTGACACCCACCCTCAAAGACATGATCAGTTAATCTTTGATAAAGGTGCAAAAGAGTCCAAACTGGAGTAAGGAAAGCCTCTTCAACAAGTGGTGCTGGGAAAACTGAACAGCTACATGTAAAAAAATGAATTTGGACCTGTGTCTAACACCTTGCACAAAAATCAAATCAAAATGGATTAAAGATCTCAATATCAGACCTGATTCCATAAAGTACGTTGAAGAAAATATAGGAAAAACCCTCCACGACATTGAAGCTAAAGACATCTTCAAAGGTAAAACATCATTAACAAAGCAACTAGAAGAAAGCATAAACATATGGGACTACATGAAACTGAAGAGCTTCTGTACTTGAAAGAAACAGTGACCAAGATACAAAGACAGTCCACAGAATGGGAAAGAATATCCACCCAATACCCATCTGATAAGGGGTTAATATCCAGGATATATCAGGCACTGGTACAGCTATATAAGAAAAAAAAACAGCCAACCGCATTAGAAAATGGGGAGAAGAGATGAACAGAAACTTTGACAAGGAAGAAATTTGAATGGCCAAAAGGCATCATCACTAATCATCAGAGAGATGCAAATCAAAACAACAATGAGATATCACCTCACACCACAGAGACTGGCCCATATCCAAAAGGGTAAAAGCAACAAATGCTGGCATGGATGCGGGGAAAAGGGGACTCTCATACATTGTTGGTGGGAATGTTGACTTGTACAACCTTTCTGGAAAACAATATGGACATTCCTCCAAAGACTAGAAATTGAGCTCCCCCTTGCCCCAGCCATACCACTCCTGGGAATATACCCTGGGAAGCCAAAAACACACAGCGGAAACACAATCCGCACTTTTATTTTCATTGCAGCACTATTCACATTAGCCAGAAACTGGAAACAACCAGTATGCATGAGAACTGATGACTGGATAAAGAAACTGTGGTACATCTACACAATGGAATACTATGCAGCTTGTAGGAAAAAATGAAGTTATGAAATTTGCCTATAAATGGATGGACATGGAAAAGATCATGTTGAGTGAAATTAGTCAGAAGGAAAGAGAGAGACATAGAATGACTGAATTTATTTGCATGTCATAAATATATCAGGTGATCTTACCAAAAGTGGAAATTACCACAAGCGTGTGGGAGTCAGAGGTTAGGTAAGATAGAGAAGGGAACATGTGTGAATAAATGTCAAAAGGTCTGATACCAACATAGAACTGAGCATTAAATACAGACAAAAATGCAAATGATGGCTTCTAAAGTGTATGTAGTGCAACCCAGAATTTGTAGGAGAAGGAAGAGAGAGAGAGGGAGAGAGGAGATAAAGAACCTGCCATTTAGGCAGGACGTGGAAGGGGGAGGGAATTGGGGACATGGGTGGTGGGTGATGGGCACTGGTGGAGGGCGGGGTGCTGGAACACTGTGTGACCGAAACCTACAAACGTGAGTAACGTTGTAATTGTATATCCCACGGTGGTATAATAAAATGTTTAAAAAAAAATTAAAAAAAGGAAGAAAATGGAGGCCCTCATGGAGAAGGGGGTCGTCTGGCTTGTTGCGGGGCTCTGCTGGGTGGCGGGCTAGGGCAAGAACCCTCCCAGGCGCCTTGTGAGTGGCTGGGCACAGGGAGAGCAAGTAGCAGCTTTGTCCCATGTCTGTGAGTCTCTCATTGATTTTACTCAGTGAGTAAAATCAATACTCATTGAGTAATCCACAAGGCAGAGAAAGCCGTAGGTTAGGGCAACACAACCATGGATTCTCATTCTTTTCACTGTTCATAAAACACAGAGATAGCCCACCTCCTGGGACCAGTACCATTTGCTTCTGTTCTAGACAGATATTTGTTCCTACATCATTAACAATAAAACTGAACAAAAAAAGTCATGGATATTATTTTAATGCTAGCTCAGTGATTCAATCAGAAACATATTAACCTTGAATGTTTAAAAGGACTAGATACCTCAAAGTATTTCAAAGTGATTAGAATAAAAATGTAAAATTATGTCTTTCTTGTTTGAGCTGATTGCCATCATGTGTAGAGTTACACTTGTGGATAATAAGATTTCATTTCATTCTTTCCTTATCAACTTTGGATTTTCATTATAGAAAACAGACCCTTTCTGGGAGGTAGGGGGTACAGTAAGCCATGGTATTTACTGCAAAAGTAAATTAGCAAATTATGCTTGTGATGATATGGATATTCTGTTCCTTTAAGAAGAGCTGACCTGCAATATAATTAATGCCTGTTGAGGGAGCCAGCATGGGGATCGGGGTGGGTGGGAAATGAAGATCTTTTGTGGTGAGAACACACTGGTGGTAGGAGTGGTGCTGAAGTATGAATTTTTCTAACAACTGTATTATGAAAGTCTTATTACTTTGTAAATCATGGTGTTTCAATAAAAAAAATTTTGAAAGAACTGACCTGTCCAATTATTGGCCTGTCTAGGATTAGGAAAAGCCTCCCTTCCTGCACAATTTTTTAAAAAAAAATAATTGCAGTGTTTTACAGGATTAGGTGGGAGCTGGTGAGAGAGTTTAGCAATTAAGGCACTTGCCTTGTACGTGCTCAAGCTGGTACCATCCCCAGCATCCCATATGGGTTCCCCGTGCACTGACAGGAGTAATTCCTGAGTGCAGAGCAAGGAGTAAGTGCTGCGTGTTACCCGGTATAACTCTCAAACAAAAAACAAAACAAAAGCAAATTCTAGTGAGGTTGAAAGAACTTTATGATATCTACTTTCTCTCTCCTTTAGTAAAAAGGAAAAGGGGTTTACTTAAACAGATAATATCATAAATCTTTAATCTTGTCGATGCGGAGTTGTTTTATAGATGTTTCTAATTACCTGGAACAACATAAAACACTTTGATGGAGAGATACATATTTTAAAAACAAGTTATTTTTGATTACTATAACATTTTTATATTATTTTACTATTATATTTTTTATTTCTATAACAAAATGAAAAAGTTGTAAGTAGAATTTTTAAAATTAGATCTCCTTCAGTAATCTAATAAGAAGCATATAAGTCAATTTTTTTTAATGCTTAGACCCTAGTATGTGTGTGTGTGTATGTGAGTGTGTGTGTGTGTGTATTTTATAAAGTAGACTTTAATTTCAGCCTCTGTTAAGCTTCTACATTACCAATATATTTTCCTAATGATTCTTTAGGACTGTATTTTTTATCTTTAAATATATTAGAATGAAACTAGCTCCTTCCTGACTTCCTGTTATTTTATTTTATGCTATTGCATTATTGGTACTTACTTGTGTTGCAATAATCTATCTTTATAAATAAATTTTGAATTTTTTATTCATTTTTTAATGTTATGGGTTTTTTTCAACTTAGAGTAGCACTTTTATTTATGACTGCTTTCTGAAGAGGGAATCATACTAAAATGAGATTTATTCTGTTCAAAATTTAATAAAAATATCCTGTGATATATTAAACAGTAATTGGTCTTGGATTTTAATATTTCCTATTAATTCAACTCAATATTCCAGAATGAAAGCATTCATACATTGATCTAAATGATTCTCCTTTACTTTCCTATCTTTCCATCAGTTATTTGCATATTATTTTAGTATCTGTAGGGTTCCTCAAATGTAAATCATATTTATCTCCTCTATGTAAAGCAAGTTTTAAGTTCTTCATATAATGAAAAAAATAAAAGCTAAATATATACTTTCATTGCTCATTTATATTTGTGTGATTTACCTTATCAGCATCCCCTCAAACAGCCAAGTATTTATTGAGCATCAGTCATGGGACAGACAGTGTGTTAGGTTGTCTTAGTTTCTTCTTTCTTTTTTTGTTTCTGGGCCACACCAAGGGTTGCTCCCAGCTTGGTCCTCTGGGTTCATCCTTAACCTTTTCTGTAGGACCAAGTGGTGATAGAGATGGAACTTGGGTTTCCTGTATGAAAAGCTCATACTCTAGCCCTTTGATAATGCTTTGAACTATCTCCCTGGCCCAATATACTTTTTCTTTGTTATTTTCTCAAATTAATTAATAAAAATTATATCACTTGTCTTCCCATTGTTCATCGATTTGCTCCAGCAAATGTCACCAGTAATGTCACCATTCGTTGGGAATGAGGTTCATCATTGTTACTGTTTTTGGCATATTGAATACACCATGGGTAGCTTGCCAGGCTCTGCCATGGCTTTGGGTTCATCCCAGGGGACCCAGTCTTTTCTATGTCAGACCAACAACCATCCAGGGCCCAAGGGGCAGAGCTGGGTATAGACTCGTTTTTCACTGACCCAGTTGTTGGAGGACAGATTTAGCTAATCTGGGAGCTTTGTTGTTTTGCTCACTCCCAGCTTAATCTTATTTAAGCCAAGGTTCATTCTAATGAGACCTCTCTTCTATGTAAACACTGCTAGAGGGTGTGGCAGTTACAGAAGTCACTTTGATTGAATAACTTCTGACTTATACATCTACTAAGACTTCTATGTTTTCTAGATTGGACACAGCTCCTCTTTATACCCACTGCACCCAGCGTGGGACAGTTAGAATTTACCAGGAGACTACCATCCTGGCTACGTTGAGACTATAGGAAGACTATAGGAAGGATCATACTAGTTTGCTCTAAGCAGGCGAGTGTGACCCTTTCAGTACACAAGAACAAGATACTCAGAATCACCCTGGTGCAGATAATAATAAGAAGGACCTTGTGGGTACCATCTAGATTACATGAAGCCCATAAAGTTAAGATGTATTACTTTATACCAGCCCCCTCTCTCCAGTGTTTTACATAAGAGATAATCTCGGGATTAGTCCTTGGCATAGCCTTTGTTTATACCTGCAATAGGGTGTGGCACTACACTCTGTTTAGAGTTTTTTGTTGACATGACCCTCCTGGTTGGATTACTTTGGTGTATATAAGGGGGCTGACTTGAGGCCCCTTCACCTTTTGGGCCTTTTAGCTTTCAGCTTTTTGGCTCCCTGTGACTTTTGGCTCCTCGGCCTTTTGCTTTTGGCTTTCTGCTCTTTCACCTTTTGCTCCTTCTGGGTAGGACTCAGCTCGGGTGAGATCCTCTCTCTTTGGTGTGAGACTTAGACTCTTTTGTATGGTCTAAGTTCAGACCAGAACTACAGTTTGTTCATTATATTGGAGTGCTGTGGAAGAGCTTTTGTACTATTAAAAGCCTTTTTTAGAACTGCACCGGACTTGTGAGTTTTCATCTGTTCTCCCGGCATCCTCGGAGATAGAAGAGAACCTCTGTCCTGACACTGTCGGGGACCCCAGCGGCCTCCCCGACACCCAGTACGGGTGGGGGAGGGGTGGCGAGTCCCGAGGGGCTCTCACTTCTGAAGCCAAGTGCCTGAGCTACCCACTCTGGGGACGGTGCAAGGTGGGGAGTTTGACTGGGGCGGTACTCCTGTCAAACGGTAACGCAGGTGTCCTAAGATGAGCTCAGGGAGGACAGAAACCTCCCGTGGAGCAGAAGGGTAAAAGCTTGCTTGATCTTGATTTTCAGTACAAATACAGACGGTGAAAGTGTGGACTCACTATCCTCTGACCTTTGGGGTTTTAAGCAGGAAGTGTCAGAATAAAAAGTGTAAGTTAAAAAAAATTAATTTTTAATAAAGTAAAAAGCACTAACACTGCAAAAGAAATAGTGTGCTTAAAAAACTTTCTTACTATGGGCCAGAACCATGGTACAGTGGGTAGGGCACTTGCCTTGTATACAGTCAACCTGGATTCATTTCTGGGTATCACATAATGTCCCCTGAGCACTGCTACGAATGATTCCTGAATACAGACTCAGGAGTAACCCGGAATATTGCTGATCTGGGTTTGATCCCCAGTATCCCATATGGTCCCTTGAGCACCACCAGGAGTAATTCCTGAGTGAAGAGCCAGGAGAAAACCTGAACATTGCTGGTATGGCCCAAAAAAGCAAATAAATAGGATAGATGATAGACAGACAGACAGACAGACAGACAGACAGACAGACAGACAGACAGACAGATAGACAGATAGACAGATAGATAGATAGATAGATAGATAGATAGATAGATAGATAGATAGATAGATAGATAGATAGATAGATAGATAGATAGATAGATAGATAGATAGATAGATAGATAGATAGATAGATAGATAGATTGCTGGGTGTGAGCCAAAAAGAAACAAAACTTGGAGGTGAGGGGAAGAGAGAGAGACAGAGACAGAGTCAAAGACAGAGACAGAGAGGAATATATGCAATAAAATATCTCATAAGGGGCTGGAGGCGATAGCACAGCCGGTAGGGCATTTGCCTGTGCGCAGCCGACCCGGGTTCAATCCCCAGCATCCCATATAGTCTCCATGAACACCGCCAGGAGTAATTCCTGAGTAATTACACTGCCAGGAGTAATTCCTTTGCTTTTTGGGTGTGACCCAAAAAAGCAAAAAAAACAATTGCATAAAACTTGGCGACCTTTCATTGGTCTTAAATGGCAAATTTAACACAAGAAACTGCAAACTGAATCTTTATTTTTATATGCATCACCTTGATCAATAATGTCATCTAGCCAAAATAATAAGAAGCAAGGAAAATTCTGGAAGCTATGTTCATATTTATTTTATATTCTAAATGTAGACATTTTCTCTAATAAAGTTTTGTATTTTGATCTTTGTAGATTAGTTTATGAGAAGTGGATCAGGAGAAACTGGGAGTAAAAAAATAGAAATTTTGCTCAGAGGACTTCATTATGCAAAAGCCACTCAATTAATCAGCCCGTTAAGCCAGGCTAGAGTGGAAGCCCATGCAGAGCTAGCGAGCTCGCTGAGAATCCTGGGAGGACCAGTCGACCTTGTATCAGCTACTCCCTCTGCCACATTTTGCCTGATCAAGCCCAGGCCTGACTAGCATTTTATGACTTGTGTTTAAAGATCTCCTTTATAGGTTCCCTAGGTATATGCAGAAACAAATTACTTCTCTCTAGTGAACTAAAGGTGATCATATTTGATGTGTTGGTAACTAAGTGTCACAGAGAATGTTGTCAACTGGCAGTGAATGTTGAACCTAAAAGATCTTAAGTGAACTCGAAAATTGGATTCTCCACTTAAACAACTACATGTTGGTGTAAAATATGTTGAGAGTGGTGGGGAGGACACAGACTAAACTAATTGACATGAAGATGGGGATGAGGGACGTGGGTAAGGGAGAATGGAGCTAGCATTCTAGAGAAAAGGGATGTATGTGTGTGTGTGTGTGTGTGTGTGTGTGTGTGTGTGTGGAGAGTGTAGGAGGGAGAGGTGCGTTTAGTTTATCACAGATAACTTTGTTTTTGCTTTCCCTGAGAACTTGTAAATTAGCTTTTCTCAGTGATTACCACCCCTTTACACGCACTTTAATTTGAGTGACTCTATGCAGGAATTAGTCTGTTCTTTCTTCCACCTTCTGCATCCTCCTCGCTTTGCTATATGGGAAGATAGTAGGAGACTTTCCCTGGGGAAACAGCCTCAGTAGCTCACCCTGTATTCTCTACTTGTTGGCAGAAGGATATGCGAAGGAAGGTCTGATGAATACTGCCTGTTAACAGATACACAGGGACTTTCGGCTGACTGTATCCCAATAGAGTTAGTATGTAGAAATCCCTAGTGAGACTGTTAATCAAAGCTGCAGGTACCCAGACAAGGCTATCCTAGGTCATTTCTCTGCACATTTCCCTGTTGGCTATAACTAGCCCAAGATGGAGTCTAATGGACGATGCTTAAACTTAGGCAAAAAACAGGTTTTTCTTTTCCTCTGTCTGACACGTCCTTGCCATCATGGGCTAGTCCGGAAGGCTGCATTAGCAACTGTAATGTGCTCTTTTGTTCATCTCATCTTACCTAGATAGCACCCCCTGCAGGTTTTTGGTTCCTGGTTGTCTCCTTCCTATTATTCCTAAGTCCTATTCAATGAATGTGAACTGTCTTTGTAATGTAAACCATGCAAACTTTAAGCTGTATTGCCCTTTGAGACGAGGGATAAGGGAGTTGGGGTCTGTGTGGAGGAGGTCAGTCAGTCAGTCAGTCAGTTCAAGTCAGTGAGTAAAATGAGTTAGTCAAGTGAGTGAGCTCAGGTCAGCGAGCTCAGGTTAGTCAGCTAAAGTCAGTTAGCTGCGGTTAGTCAGCTGCCATGATGAGAACTGCTGCCCCTCCGGCTGGTGACCATTAAAAATATTAATGGATATACATCGTGTTCCTGGTGTCTCGTCTCTGCGCCTCTGACCCGACAGGACATTTCTGCTTCACTACTCAGATGGAAATGGTCTCTGGGTCGTGGCACATAGGTTAGCAAATAATAAGCCAGTGTCACAGCAGGTCAAGATGCAAATGTGTTTTTCATGTCACATGACCCCTTCTTTTTTTTTTTTTTGCTTTTTTTTGGGGTCACACCCAGCAATGCTCAGGGGTTTCTCCTGACTCTGCACTCAGGAATCACTCCTGGCGGTGCGGGGGACCATATAGGGATGCCGGGGATCGAACCCGAGCCAGCATGGGCCGGCTGCATGCAAGGCAAACACCCTACCCGCTGGGCTATCACTCCGGCCCCTCACATGACCCCTTCTGCAGTAGGGTTTGGTGCTGGTGCTGGTCGCTTCCTCACTGCCTTCTTTTTTTTATTGAATCATCCTTCTATAAGAAGAGAAACAGAAGTTCTATGTAGAGGAAATAGGAAAATTACATAACTCTTCTTGCCTATGCTGGATTCTACCATTTGGCTCTCTTGAGAGTGAACATGCTGAGTATTGACTTCTTGCCAAGATTTATGCAACTTTATTTCTCATCTGTGCTAAGTGTTTACTCCCTGGGCAGGAAAGATGAGAGAAAGGGAGACATGAGTGGTACTGGAACTTAGATTTCAGGTTTTTTGGGGGGAGGTGGGGTAGGGTGCAGGGATACACAGCCATCTGTGCTCAGAGCTTACTCCCTTCCTGGCTCTGTACTCCGGGATCACTCCTGACAGAACTCTGGGAACCTTATGGGGGTTCTGGGGATAGAATCTCGTTTGATTATGAACAAGGCAGACTTTCTGCTGTACTGTTTCTCATCTACTGTTAGCCTTCATCTTATTGTTTCAGTAGTATTTCAATTAAAATTATATTCAGCAATTATTTCAGGCATTTATTTATAGTCCATTTTAGGCAAATATTTATTTGATTAAATTATTTATATTTTGAGTATTCTATTTTGTTGTAATGCCAGCTCTCAGATTCAAGATTTCACACTTACAAGGCATAGCTCTACCACTGACTCACATCCCTGACCTGTGTCTTCTGTTTTAGAATTGTGAAAAGTGCCAGAGAGATAGTACAGCAAATTAGGCACTTACTTCACACTCAGGAGATCCAGCTTCAATTCCCATAGGTCCCATGAGTCCAATTCTCATAGGTCCCATGAGTCCTTCAAGGAGTGAACCCTGAGCACAGCACCAGGAGGAAGTTCATAGCACTTCAGGAGTGACCCCGAAACAAACAAAACTATAACAACCATTAACTTTAAAGGGATTGTTAAAAATTTGTTTAACCCTTTTCTCCCTATTCACTCTCTCTCTCTCTCTCTCTCTCTCTCTCTCTCATAATTAATTTCAAAATCCTGGGAGACAGGGGTGTGTAAACAAAATTTTAGCTTCAGTGACTGTTTTTACAAAGCACTAAGTTTGGTCCTGCTTTGAACCAAGCAGAAGAGCGGAGACATAGCCGACTGGTTTGAAACAAAAAATCAAGATGCCTTATATGAATATTAGATTTAGGGTCTGATATGTACACTGACGAGCTTTAAAACTTTGTTGCCTTCTTAGCATGACATTTAATTGGACAGTATTGTTAACACATTCGTTAATGTCTGATAATGTCGATAGGGCAGCACACTTACGTCCTAAAACCAAATGAAGTGACACAATGCCAAAGAAGGTCCAGGTCTTGTTCTCACGTCCTTTCTAAGGGCTCACACCTTTCTTCTCAGTCAAATTTCCCACCAATCACTTTTCTAATAGGAATATTCCTCTTCTCTGTGCTGTCTAAACTAGCTTTATTCATCTGTGTAGTCACTAGTGTGACAGTATTTTCTCCTCAAATGTGGACCTTTCTGAGATTTAATTTTTACTTTTCTATTCCGCATCATCTATCTTTTTTATTGAAAGTCTCTACAAATTACATGGTTCATTTAGTTTCAAAGTTAATGTTTTAGCCCCATCCTATTCCAAAAGAAACAGATCATAAAATCACATGCAGCCAAGAATAAATCATCCTAATTTGAAATTCAATATAAAAAGTGGTCTTTCACATTCCCTGGAAATCAACAGTTGTTTTGGTTTGACACACGTGCCTTTGGTTTGGTGGAATTTGAAGTGCTAATGAATGTGGTGCCTAATATAAGCAACTCATCATTGAGCAGGGTTAAACCGAATGTCCTGTATGTGGTTATAATTGCTATATTTAATGGTGTGCCCAGAAAGCAACTCTAGCTCAGCATTATGTAAACTGCAGACTGTAATTAGCAAAGACCACTGCTCAGCAAGTGAATTTTTTTTTTTTTGCCTTTTGGGTCACACCAGGCAATGCTCAGGAGTTACTCCTAGCTCTGCTCTCAGGAATTACCCCCTGGCACTGCTCAGGGGACCATATGCAATACCAGGGAATAGAATCTGGGTTGGTTGCGTGCAAGACAAACATGCCCTACCCACTGGACTATTGTTCTGGTCCCAGTAAGTTAATTTTAAAATGTTAATGGATTTTTGTCCTTGGATTCTCGTCATTCAGTATTCTGCTTTTAATCCAGGAAACAAAATGAGAAAATACTGAACATAAATGACCACTTCACTTGTATCACTTGTCTTCCCGTTATTCATTGATTTGCTCGAGCAGGCACCAGTAATGTCTTCATTTGTTGGGAATGAGGTCCATTATTGTTACTGTTTTTGGCATATCGAATACACCACGGCTAGCTTGCCAGGGCTCTGCCGTCGCTCTGGGTCCATCCCAGGGAGCCCTACCTGTTATTTTCTACTCAAATAAATTTTGTTATGAAAATATATAATAGACTATTTTTAGTCAATTGCTCTTTCTGAGATATTTAATACCACTTCATTCCCCCCTTTGTATGATGAAAGAATAAAAATTTCTATTCAGGTGGACCTTGATTGGAGAACAAATTTCTGTAGCACTCATTAAATAAATTTTCTCTTAATTAATCTATAATATATATTGGGATTGTATCTAAAGTTTACTCATTCTTCATGAAATGATGTTTGAATAAACATGTGAATACATGAACATATGGACTTAGAAGAAAACATGCTATGTTCTATATCCAGCATAATTTATACAAATAGAAAATATATCCTCAGAAGTTTCAACTTATGATTCTTGTAAGGACAAGTATAATGCTTAAGTAAGATATAACAATTAACTGGCGGTGTGATAGAGATAATGAGAAGTGCACAGTGAATTACTGAAGACTCAATGCTATAAAGTTGCATTCATGTATTCTCTTTAAGTC
>JAJIBD010013616.1:0-13101 GCA_021461705.1 Cryptotis parvus | reverse complement strand
TAATTTTAAATCTATAAAATTGGAGGCATACTTGTTTTTCGTTGCTTTAATAACTGAGTTTTAAGCATTCTGTGGGCACATTCAACAATTCCTTGTCCTTGTGGATGATATGGAATTCCTGTAATATGTTTGCTCTGCCATTCCTCAAAAAGGATTTGAAGGTTTTGCTGGTGTAAGCAGGACCATTATCTGTTTTTATCGCATGGGGAATACCCATGTACGGAGAAGCACTGGGGTAAAAATGAACAAACAGATTTAGCTCTTTCAGACGTCATAGGAACAGCCCATATAAACCGGGAATATGTATCAATGACCACATGAAGGGAAAGGTTTGTTGGGAAATAAGTTAGTATGAGTTATATCCATCTGCCACAATTGGTTTGTCTGTAAACCTCAAGGATTTGCTCCTGCCACATGAGATGTACAATGTAAAGGAGCACAGACAGGACAGTTGTGGACAATTTGTCTAGCTTGTCTCCATGGGATGCCATGGTGTACATGAAGGCGGCGGGCATTTGTATGTAGAGTCTGGTGCTCTTCCTCAGCTGATTTTAACACTGGTGCTGCCAAGAGATCTGCTGCTTCATTTCCCCGAACCATCGGCCCGGGAGTCGGCTGTGAGAACGGATGTGGGGAGATGTATATAGGGATTGTTCTTTTCGGAGGATATCTTATAGTTTATGGAGTAGCCCTGGAATTATAGGATTATGGGCATTTAAACAAGCAGTGACAATTCCAGGAAATAAACCAACTACATATGCAGAATCACTCACCACATTACATGGGCCAGATACATGGGATAGTAAATGTATCAGGGTGGCGGAGTTCCACTTGTTGGGCAGATTTATAATTTGTATGCACAGTAGTGGTCAACGAAGGACCTGTAATTCCACCCCTTCCTGATGAGGAACCATCAATATAATACACTGGAGCATCAGGAATGGGAGAGGAGGCGGACAATGGTGGAAATTACAAAAGGTGTCCCTTTTCAGAAATTCCCAGGTTTTTCCAGCTGGGTAATGATAAGATATTTCTCCTGAAAAATCTGCTAAAGCTCTCTGAAGGATTTCACTGAGTGGTAAAACAGCTTCAATTTCTTTTTTTGGTCAGGTAGTACAATTATATGGGGATCATGTCCAAGTAATACTTGGGTCCTTGATCTTCCCTTAATTATAAGGTTAGCTATCATCTCAAGGTAAGGTGTAGCAGTACGGTTCTGCTTGTTATGTAAGTAAGCCCATTCTAACGGTCCAGATAACTGGGCTATAGCAGCAGTTGGAGACTCGGGAGTGTTGAAGACCAATAACCATACCTTTTCTCCGGGATTAAATCTGGAGAGGTAAGATTTTTGGAAGCCGATCCATGAAAACGTCTAATTCCTTCTGAGCTTTAGGAGTTAGCTGCCTTGGGCTATTTAAAGCAGGATCACCTTCAAGGGTGGGGAACAAGTTACTGAGTTCACAGTTAGGGAATACCAAGGGAGGGGGGCACCCAGTTGCTATCTCCCAGCAGTTTTTGAAAATCATTCAAGGGTTTGAGCCTTTTTTGACTAATGGAAATTTTTTTGAGGTTTCGCACTGTAGTGCGGTCAAGAGCGTAGCCCAAATATTCATATGGAGGGTGCATCTGGATTTTTTCCATAGCTACTTGTAAGCCAGCCTCTGGTAAAACTGTCATTACATCATTATATAAATTCTGGAGATCTCTGGAATTATCACAAGCTAGCAGGATATCATCCATGTAGTGGATGATGTATGCACCAGGAAATTTAGCACGAATGGGTCGCAAAACCTCATCAACAAAGTGTTGACACATCATAGGTGAATTAGTCATCCCTTGGGGGCAATACTGTCCATTGAAACCAACGTAAAGGACCTTTATGATTAATGGAAGGGACTGAAAATGCAAACCTTTTCCGATCATCTGGGTGGATAGGTATGCTGTAAAAAGCAGTCTTTTAAATCTATAATAATTAGCGGCCAATCTTTAGGAATAGCTGCTGGAGAGGGGAGCCCAGGTTGCAGGGCTCCCATGGGGACCATAGTAGAATTTACATTCCTTAAGTCAATCAGCAAAGGCCATTTGCCTGATTTTTTCTGTATCACAAAAAACAGGAGAATTCCATTCTGAAAACATTTCTTCAATATGTCCTAATTTCAGCTGTTCTTCCACTAGATTTGTTACCGCCTCTAACTTTTTGATATTGAGGGGCCACTGTGGTGTCCATATAGGTTTGTCAGACTTCCACTGAATATGGATAGGTGGTGGGTGCTTAACAACAGCGGCCCCAATTAAAAGGGTTACTCCCTGTGTTAGGCTTATTATGGACAGCTGGAACAGGTGCCCAATGGGGAGGTATGTGAATTACTGCCCCCCCACTGCTCCAGCATGTCTCGACCCCATAAAGTTAAAGGCATAGGGGCTATATAAGGCTGGACCATGGCTACATTCCCTTCAGGGCCAATACACGGCAGCCACCTCGCACTCTGTCGGAGAAGAGAGGAGGGAGATATTGCCTACCCCGCTCAGGCTATGGGACACTTTCTTTAGGGGCCCAGTTAGAGGGCCAATATTTGGTGGAGATTATGGATATGTCTGCCCCTGTATCCAACATGCCTTTGAATTTCCTTTTATAAATTTCTTGGTATAACCGGCCGCTTGGCCTGCGAAATTCTGGCAGTGTACCCAACTAGATAGTTAGCAGGTGGCTGGTGGGCTTTGGTTCTGTGTGGCTGTATAACCAACAATGAAGTTGGCAGAAGGGTTGGTACTGTTTAAGCCACCAGTTCTCAGGGTGTTCGGACTGACTACACGGATCCTCAAAAAATAATAATAGTTTAGCAAGCGGTTCCCTTTTTTTAAAAGTCCATTTAGTTGGCACAGAGATTGACAGTATTATCTCTCCATGAGATTCAGGATCCAGAAGTCCGAAATGCACCTTAATTCCCTTAAATTTCAGCCAATCGCTCCCCTGAATTAAACCCATACTACCTGGGGGGAGCAAGTTCTTTTATCCCTGTTTTTAGCATGTAAGGATCTTGACTTGGGTATATTGTGACAGTCTTAGGGCAGAGAATATCGAGACTGCCATTGCCTGATGGGGTAGGCCAGAGAGTATTTATTGACTGTAATTCTGTGGATTCTGATTTGGAGGATACTGGGCAGGTGGAATGAACGAGAGTGCCCCTTGGATTCATCTGGGCCTGGGGCTGGCCCCCACCCAGTTTCCCGCATTTGGGGGAGGCTTAGATGTTATTTGAACCTGCGGAGCTTGTGGAACCTGGGAGGGGTCCATGTAACATTTCCCATAAAGGGATTATTAGGATGTTGCCCTGTATTGATAGTTCTAGAAGATGGGCAATCTCTACGGGTGTGCCCCTTCCCTCCGAAGCTAAAGCAGGTTATCTGTCCAGATGAAGCCTGAGGCTGACTTCGCCTCCAAGACCGATACAGTCTCTGGCCCAATGTTTTCCTTTTTCTGCACCTTGGGCATGTTCCAGGTGGGGCCCTCCAAGTGGTGGAGTTGCGATTATTAGCATAGTTTCTCCGATCATTGTTTATCCTTTGAAGTTTATTGCTTCTCCCCCTGAAGCTGTTTGACATTTCACCCCTCTCCTGATCTTCCTGCTGTATGGGGATAAGCCTCTATAGCATTCTGTGTCCCCATGGGAGGCCAAACCAGCATTTCTACAGGCCTTTAGATATCCCATGAGGTCTTCCTTTTCCTTAATTACTATATAGTATTGCTCAATAATTTTGATTAGCATTCTCATATGCTAAGGTTCGTTTTAGGATTTGTTGAGTGGATAGGTCTTGAACCTGTCTGTGGATTGTCTCACTTAATCTCCCAACAAAATCAAAGTATGGTTCATTAGGATCCTGGTAAATTTTGTGGAGTACCTAGATATTCTGGGTCGGAACCTACTTTTTCCCACGCTTTTAATGCTGTCTCCCGAACAAATCTTAAAACAGGTTCAGGTAATGTCGCTTGTTTTTCTTTCTTTTTGCCATTCACCTTCACCTTTCAGCATGGCAAAAGTTATATTATGGCCAGATTCTGTATCTCTTAAAGTGTCAATATTCATGTTAACCCCATCTGTATACCACATTTGCCATTGCATGAACTGTGATTGGTTCAGACAAGTACGGGCTACCATTTCAAAGTCTGACAATACCCACTGATTATTTTGGCTCCAATCAGCTAAATATTTTAAAGAATAAGGACTTGATATTCCAAACTTGTCGTAAGCCTTCCTAAACGGGGTTATTGACTCAATTTTTAAGTCTTCATGAATCGGTTTTACTCTATCTTTAGATTGGTCAGGAGAAAGATTGCTGGGCTTTGCTCTTTGGTTATTATTAGATTGACAACCACAGGAACTGCAAGGCTCTTGGGGCTGCATGAGCTAACCTGTTCCTCCTGTTCTTCCTCATCAGAGCTTGTAGTATCTGTCAGAGGAGCATCTTTCCCTTTGAGGGTATTAACTCTGGAGAGATTTTCAGCTTGAGAATTTGCCTCCTCTAGGTTTCCCTGTTCGGTCCTCTAAGTTATCAGCCACATTAGAATTCTTTTTTTAGATTTTTTTCGCTGGGAATGTATGCACCTTTTTTCAAGTCTACAGCCTTGGGGCGTGTTTGTGAACGGCTTTTAGTTGGTTCACGCCTCAGTATCGGGTATGCCCTAGGTCCTGATTTGTAAGTTATGAAATCAGAAATCTCCCTGTGTAACACATCCATTTCTTGGTTTAAGTTTCCAAGTTTCCTATATATTTCTTCCTTTTGTTCTTTCAACCTTTTGTCTAACTTCCAAACCTCCTCTTTCTGTCCATCTATTCTAACTCTTTTTGTCAATTTCTCCCCTCTAAGATAGTGCTGATCTTACTGATATCCTTCTTCTGCTCTTCAAACTTTACTTCAAATTTTAAATCCTGTTTAATAATTTTACTTTCCTGTTCTTCTAATTTCTTTTCAAATTTTAAACTCTGTTTAATAATTCTGCCCTCAAGCTTTAAGACCAGTCTACCTGTAATTTTTGATCCTCACTTATTTCTTTAATCACTGAGTAAACCTCGTCCCTTAAGATTGCATTTAATCTATTACTTTCTTCCCCTCTCTCTATTAAACATTGTCCTTACACAAAGGTACAGTTTAAAAATCGCAAGGACCCAGATGATTTGTGAAAAGATAGAGTAGTTCTCAGAAAGGAACTTCATAGACTGGGCTATGTATGATTCTGTACATGTAAAAAATACATTGTATTTTTTATTGGGTCAGAATACCATGAGATATCCATCATTTTATTCACGGTTCGGAGGCAAATGATCTCTGTCCGATGATAATCAGGCCAGACGATGTTCGTGGTGCCCACCCAGGTGACTGCCAGATGTCGGGAGCTCCGCGGGGTCCCCGACAGTGCCGGCAGCGAGTTCCCTTCTACCTCTGAAGCCGGCAAGGGAATGGATGAAAACTCAGGAATCCGATGCAGTTTTTAAAAGGGTTTACTTATCACAGGTTCAGGCATACAAATCAGCAAAAGGAAAAGTCCGGTGCTTAGGATTCCAGGCTAGAACCCCAGCCACGTGTAGGCCAAGATGGCAGCCACCACGTGTAAAGGCCCTGTAAAAGGAGAAGACAAGACTCCCAAGAAGGGTGAGCGCTCACAAAGAGAGAGCCCAAAAAAGAAGAGTTCGAGAGAGGAAGCAGGCTAGTATTATACCCCTGCAACTCAGACCTCCCTCCCACTGTTATGGAAAGCAGGGAGGGTCAAATGCCCTAAGGGGAATCTCTCCCAGCACCTCACCTAGGTCCTTTTATATGCTAATGTTTTGAGCCAAGATCTGCCTGGAAATGCCTTTATAGGGTAGAGAAGGGGGTTTCTGAGATGGCATGTCTCTGTACCAAAGACTAATACTAATGCCAGTTAAATACTTCTCCAAGCCTTCACAAGTCTCTTCTACTTCATGGTAGTTTTGTATTTTAGTTGCCTTTGAGTATATCAGGGGAGCCATGCTTGTTTGCTTGGAGGCAAACAGCATTTCTCTCTGGTCTAATTACTTAGGGATCCTACGTGGCCAGGCAAATATGCTGGTAAGATCTAGCTAGTCCCACGATGATTGTGGTAGCATGGGAGAATATTTATACCAGCTAGTACAGCATACATGGTCAGATAGACTGCCATTTTTAGACTACCTACTTATCTACGAAGTGATTTGCAGGTGGCAATTCAGAGCAGATGCAATGGCCCTTAGAGGAGTCCTGCAACACACAACTACACAAGCATTCAAACTAGAGATTAATATCTCTGATGAACATACATGCAGAAATTCTCAATAAGATCCTAACAAGTAGAAGTTAACAATGCATCAAAAGATCATGATCAAGTGAGGTTTATCAATTGATAAGATTGGTAAGACAGTCCTTGACAAGATTCTGCATCCATGTACAATAAATAAAAACTTGAAATAAAATGAAGGTAGGTAGAATATTTCTCAGCATAATAAACATCATTTATTGTAAACCCACAGCTAATCTTACTTAGTGGTGACAAACTGAGAGGTCTTCCTTAAATTTGAGGAGACAAAATTTTTTCCTATGAACATTTTTTTCATTTAGTACTAGATGTCTGACCTAGAGTGATTAAACAATAAATAAAAGTAAACTGAATCAGAAGTCAAACTATCGGAGCAGGAGTGAGAGTACAGCATGCACAGGGCATTTGCCTTGCACGAGACCAACTCAAGTTCCATCAGGGCATCCCATTTGTGCCCCGAGTGCAGAGCTTGTCGTGACCCCTGGGGATGGCTGGGTATGACCCCAAAAAATAAAAATAGGGGGAAAGGTGAAACTATCACTTACAGATCATATGATAATATATGAAGAAAGCCCTAGAGATGCCATTAAATAGCTATTAGAAGCTGCCAACCTAGAACTGAGCATTAAATAGAGGCAAAAAGATACACATGACAACCCTTTAATGTATGTTCTGTAATCCATAGTCTGGAGGGGAAGGAAAAGAGAAAGAGAGAGAAATGGAAAGAAATTAAGAACCTGCCATGGAGGAGGGCTGGGGAGGGAGAGGGAACCGGGGGGCGTTGGTGGTGGGAGATGGACACCGGTGGCATGATGGGTGCTGCAACACTGTATGACCAAAACCCAAATATGAACTTTTTAATTGTATATCTTTGTAATTGTAAAAATAAAAAATATTAAAAAATAAAGTAATAAGAAAATAAAGTATTTACAAAACTCTCAAAAAATAATAAATAGCTATTAGAAGCAATTACTATGTACACCAAAATGGCTAGTTCCAAAATCAATATACAAAAATCTGTTACATTTCTATGTATCAGTAATGTAAAACAAGAAAAAAATGGGAAATCAATCTCCTTACCGTTGCTCCCAAAAGGATAAATACCAAGAAATAAACAGAACAAAAAATATTAAAAACCTGTATAGCAAAAGCATTAGAGACTGGGGAGATACTAAAGCCAGAAAGGGACTTGCATACCACTGACCTGGGTTGATCCCCAGCACACCATCTGGGTCCCCAATCCACTCCAGGAGTTATCCCTGAACAGATCTAGGTGTAACCCCTGAGTATCGCTGGGTGTGTGAATGAATGAATGATAGACAGGAGTTTCCTGGGCTTATGGAATACAGGCACAAAAAATCCAGGAAGCCCAAAAGGTTCTAAAGAAAATAGAACAAACTAGAAAAATTCCAAGATACTTGTGCTCAAAATGAAAAATCCTAAGGACAGAAACAGAATATTCAAAGTAGCAAGATCAGCAAAGTAACTTACATAGAAAGGGGATCCCATCAGATTCACAGCATATTCATCAAACAAGACCCTATGATCCAGAAAAGAATGGAGAGATATAGTACAAAAGCAATGAAATGAACACCACACCAAGAATACTCTATCGAGGCTAGATTATCATTCATATTTGAAGGAAATCTACAAAGCTTCAGGGACAGATGACAGCTTATGGAGTTTATAACCATGAAACCAGTTTTATAAGAAGTGTTAAAAGAGTTTATTTGAAGGACAGGACAAACTTCTCAGCACATGGCATTGAGTATGGCACAGACTCATGGTGCTTATGGTGCCACCTAGTAGACTAAGGACAGCATTTTCCACCTTTTTAATAAGGAATTAACTTCTAGTTTATATTGAGTATGCTACATTTTAATCTTTTCAATATTTCCTTTCTAGGATAAAATATTTTGTACATTTTTAGGCCCACTCAGATTTTTCCCTTTTAAATTTTCTTAATTCTCTTCAATCTTAATAAATTGCAGGTTTTACCTATTTTGTGTAAACTCTAAATATATTAGAAAAAATTTAAGTAGTTTTATTAATGATAGGAAAGACAGGATTATTAACAAAAGGATACCCCAGCGTAAAATAAAAGTCAATGCAATATTTAAGACACCAAAGGTGAAAACTTACCTATGTAAATGAAAATATCTATGTAAATGAGAGAACTACATTGTGATAAATATTTTAATTTTTATTTACATGGGTTAATATCATATAATAATCATTCATCCGGACTTCCCTCTCATCACAACTCCACCCAGCAGACCAGACTATCACAGCCCGGATCATCAACAGCCACCCTGCAGTGTTTTTTTTCAATCCGGCCCAGGTATACTGAACCAGAGACTCTCAGTCATGGGGCAGAGCTGCTACTTGCTCTCCCTGTGCCCAGCTGCTCGTGAGGCGCCCCGGGAGGCATGGTGGGTTCTAGCCCTGGCCTGTCATCCCAGCTGAGCCTCACAACAAGCCAGACCACCCTCCCCTACTCATGGGGCCCGCCATTTTCCACATCCGGACTTCCCTCTCGTCACAACTCCACCCAGCAGACCAGACTATCACAGCCCGGCTCGCGCGGGTTTATCATTAAATGCTTTATTTAGAGGTGACTACAACAGTATGCCACCCGCACGGCAAGCCTGGCAAGCTGCTCGTATAGTATTTGATATGCCAAATACCAGTAACATTTATATTGGGTCATTCCCGTGACCTAATATAATTGTTTGAGGCTCTTTATGTTCCTGGAGCTGGCGGATGCCTTTTGGGTTCTACTAGCATGAGACAGGACATATGGAGATATTACTGGTGCCCGCTCTAGCAAATCATTCATCACAAATTGACTTCTTTTGATTGGTTTTATTATAATTGCATTTTCCATTCCTCTAAGTTTTCTTGGAGCAAATAATATTAAATAAATTAGTTTTGTTACTGTTAAGAGGATAGACTGAGTGGGGCTGGAGCGATAGCCCAGCGGGTAGGGCGTTGCCTTGCGTGGCTGGCCTATGCCGGCCGGGTTTGATCCCTGGCATCCCATATGGTCCCCTGAGCAATGCCAGGAGTAATTCCTGAGTGCAGAGCCAGGAGTAACCCCTGAGCATCACCGGGTGTGACCCAAAAAGAAAAAAAAAGAGGATAGACTGAGGACATCAATTTTATTCTGTCTCTCTCACTTTCTCCTTTTGTATTGTTTTGCAAAACAAGATATTGAAGGGTTATGGTGTATATTCCTTTATCTACTTTCTACACTCAGTTCTAGTTAAGTGTTACTAGTCTCAACTATTATTGTCAAACTGGTTCTTGCTCTATCTTGCCTACCCTCCACTCCCCACACCTTTGTGGTAGATTCCAGCCCTGGACAAGTCCTCCTGGCCTGTTTTGCCTGGCCTTGCCTCCTCTTTCATTTTTCATGCCATATTTTTCCAATGGAAGTGTAGCCATCATGATTTGACAGGGATAAAGAATATTAGATACCTTCACTATTTGTGTTGCTCTAGTTCTTGCAGCTTTCAGCACAAGATTTATATATCCAAGGTCTTAACTAAGTCTGAGACCTTTTCTAATGGTTTCAAACCGGATTTTTTTTTTGCTATTTTTTGGGGGTTTATATGGGATGCCGGGGATCGAACCCAGGTCAGCTGAATGCAAGGTAAATACTACACACTGTATTATTACTCCAGTCCCTCAAATGGTCTTTTTTTTTTAGAACTTTGTTCCCCTTCCTTTTTGTTATTTATGTGGAAATAATTAAAAGCAAAATAGAAATCACAAAAGAAAACAAGACATTTCTGGTCTGAAATGTCTTATATTTGACTTTGTTGAATTTGATTGGCAGAAAATTAATTTTTAATATGTATACTGTTTGCACATGCAAGAGAAACAGTAATTTTATAACCAGAAACGGTATTACTATTCAATGGAAAGTAAATCAGTTATCCAAAAACTAATACAAAGTAAATAAATTAAAGAAAATTAGATATTATTCTCTCAGATCCTTTTGGCCACCTCCTTATCTAAGCTCAACCATCACTTTCTCTCATTCATTCTAAAAGCAGCCACCATCCAAGCTACCCTTTTTATTATGCAACTTCATTTTATTTTCTTCATGGCATTGTTCAACAATAAACTTTAGTTGCCATCTCAGTAATCGGTTAAATTAATTTGAAATATCCTCAAGGATGGGGCTGAAGTGTTAGTAGAGCAGGTACTGTACTTGCCTTGCATATGACATATGTCCACTGGAGACCAGAGCCCTTGCAGTAGTGATCTCTGGGCCCAGACCCAGGAGTCAACACTGAGCACTGCTCTGTGTGACCAGGAAGCAAAAACTAAATAAATATGCACCTGCCCACACACATACACCTATGTATGTATGTATGTATGTATGTGTGTATGTATGTATGCATGCATGTATGCATGTATCTATATGTGTATGTATGTATGTATGTATGTATGTATATGGGGCTGGAGCAATAGTACAGCAGGTAGGGAATTTGCCTTGCATGCAGCAAACCCACATTTTATCCCCAGCATCCCATATGGTCCCTAAGCACCACCAGGAGTAATTCCTGAGTGCAGGGCCAGGAGTAACTCCTGAGCATTGTTGAGTGTGACCCCAAAACAAAAAAAATATGTAATATATATGCATATTATATATACATATATACATATGTATATATATACATATAAATTCAAAGCATTAGCTTAACATAAAATAATTTGGGGGATAAATTAAAAGGAAATCTGAAAAAAAAGTACTTCATCTTTAAGGACAGTGACCTGAACAGCTAAATAGGTTTTTGCTTGTTTAGGGCCATAGTGGTGCTGTTTAGAGCAATTACAAGTTTGATGTTGGGGATTGCTCCTGGCACTGCTAAAGGTGCCATGAAGGTGTTGGAGATCAAAGGACTCCAGAATACAAAATACTTTGTACTAGCTCCTAGGCTCCCACAGGTAAGTCTCTCTGACTTTTCAACTGTCCTTTGGAAATGTTTGAAATATGATCACTATTATCACTACACCTCTAGTTCAGGCATTCTGGATTTTTTAATAATCTTTAAAAAGGATTTTTAGATCACGTATTTCCTATTTTTAGATCTCAGTAAGTTATTCAGAATATTTCTTTCTTCTTCTTTTGCAAGTGCTGAACCTATCAGTAAATTGCTTCTGTTACTTGAAGCAACTTTAATGATGATCTAAGTATTCTGGTCCATATTTTTCAGTGTAAAAGCACTACCATGACTAATTTAAGAAGTGACCATTTGCAGGGCTGTTGGAGGACAGGTTTAGCTAACCTGGGAGTTTTGTTGTTTTGCCCACTCCCAGCTTAATCTTATTTAAGCCAAGATTCATTCTAATGAGATTTCTCTTCTATGTAAACACTACTAGAGGGTGTGGCACTTACAGAAGTCACCTTGATTGAATAACTTCTGACTTATACATCTACTAAGACTTCTATGTTTTCTAGATTGGGCACAGCTCCTCTTTATACCCACTGCACCCAGCGTGGGACAGTTAGAATTTACCAGGAGACTACCACCCTGGCTACGCTGAGACTATAGGAAGACTATAGGAAGGATCATACTAGTTTGCTCTAAGCAGGCGAGAGTGACCCTTTCAGTACACGAGAACAAGATACTCAGAATCACCCTGGTGCAGATAATAATAAGAAGGACCTTGTGGGTGCCTTCTAGATTACATGAAGCTCATGAAGTTAAGATGTATTACTTTATATCAGCCCTCTCTCTCTCCAGTGTTTTACATAAGAGATAATCTCCTTAGTCCTTGGCATAACCTTTGTTTATACCTGCAATAAGGTGTGGCACTACACTCTGTTTAGAGTTCTTTGTTGACATGCCCCTCCCGATTGGATTACTTTGGTGTATATAAAGGGGGCTGACTTGAGGCCGCTTCACCTTTTGCCTTTTGGTTCCTCAGCCTTCAGCTTTTTGGCTCCTGCGGCTTTTGGCTTTTGGCTTTTGGCTTTTGGCTTTTGCTCTTTGGCCTTTTGCTCCTTCTTCTGGGTAGGACTCAGCTCGGGTGAGATCCTCTCTCTCTCTTTGGTGGGAGACTTAGGCTCTTTTGTATGGTCTAAGTTCGGACCAGAGCTAAAGTTTATTCATTATATTGGAGTGCTGTGGAAGAGCTTTTGTACTATTAAAAGCCATTTTTGGAACTGCACCGGACTCGTGAGTTTTCATCTGTTCTCCTGGCGTTCTCGGAGGTAGAAGACAACCTCTGTCCTGACACTGTCGGGGACCCGGCGGCGTTCCCCGACACAGGGCCATTAGAGATAGTACAGGATGCACTTCCCATGCATGTATCAATCCCTACCACTAGGGCTCACTCCTGAACACAGAGCCAAGAATAGACTCTGAGTACCAGTGAGCATGGCTACAGTGACTCCTCCCCAGTTTAAAAGAGAAAGCCACCATTTTCCACTAAACTTTCTTTCACCAAAGGACATAGTTAGTTTTCCTCTTTACTACTTGCACTTTGAGAAACTAATTGGATTAGTTTCAGATTACTCTCTTTTGAATTCTTTGACACCATTGATGAAGAATAGGGAGAAAAAAAATAAATGAATAGATGGCTCTGTTTCTGCCAATCATAGTTAAATAGCACATATCCATAGAATAAAAGTTCTGTTCTCTTCTGTAGTAATAACTGGTGGTTTGGGGGGAGGGTTGTTTAATTTTTTTAATTCATAAATTCTAAAATCAGTGTTCAGCCAACAGTAATTACTGCTTATTATGGTAATCATCACCATCAGACTGACTGGTCCC